>JASDQU010739364.1:54180-66465 GCA_032191745.1 Picea mariana | reverse complement strand
ACCCCCTCTCTTTTTCTTCCTCTCTCTCCCTCTCACACTCTCACATTCTATAGAAAGTTTGGTAAATTTCAAGGCAAGGCATGGCAAGTAAAGACATGGAATTTACTTAGACATGGAAAAAACTATACCGATACCTAGACATGGTAAGGCATGTAAAGACCTAGACCTATACATGGACCTAGACTTACACCATGACCATGACCATGACCTAGACCTAGACCATGACCTAAACCTATATCTAGACCATGACCTAGACCATGATCTAGACCATGAACTAGACCATGACCTTGACCTCGACCTAGACCATGACCTAGACCTCCCTAGCTCCATCTAACCCTAGGACCCCACGTATACCCAACCCTTAACCCCCTCCACACCTGAGCCCTAATGTGTGTGCCCTAAAGGGAACACACATTCTAGGATCACGAGTGCATTCCATTTGGGCAGGGATATGAGGAAGGTACACTCCTCATCCTCATTCTATTCGAAAAACATGAACTATCCTAACATATGCATGTAGAAATAACAACAACAAACAAGTTTTTGTCTTTTTGTATTTTTGGAAAGAAAACTTGCATCTTCTTGTGGAATTGGTAGTCAAATATGTGTAATTGGAAGTCAATTGTTAGTGGAAAGAAAACTTGTGTCTTCTTGTGTATTTGGTAGATTTTTTTTTTTAATTGGAAGACAATTGTTAGTGGAAAGAAAACATGTGTCTTCTTGTGTAATGGGTAGAAAATTTTGTTTAACTAGAAGACAATTGTCAATGGAAAGTAAACTTGTGTCTTCTTGTGTAATTGGTAGACAAATTTGTGTAATTGGAAGACAATTGTTAGTGGAAAGTAAACCTTTATCTTGTTGTGGTGTACTTGGAAGGTAATTGTTCTCTTTGAACATGGGGAACCTACATAATTGAAGTAGAAATTATTCGAGGAAAGAAAATCCCATTGAAAATGTAATTGAAGAAAGAGAAAATGAAATGTTAGATATGTCAAAACATAGGCTTTTAGTAGAGGGAAATCCAAATTCTATCTCAATAGATGTCGTTGTTGTTTCTCATCCATCAACACAAGCAAAGCGTAAGATTTCAATAAAGGCCAATCCAATCCAGACTTCTAGTGAACCTCCAACCACTATTTCATCAAGACAAGTTGTTGTGGATAACTAGATGATGGGGAATTTGTTTGGATTTGATTATACAATGGATGTAATTAGAGAGGTAACGAGTGCACATTCTTTTGGTGAAGAAGTTCATGTGGTGCAACCTCTTGTTGGACAATCAGACATTCCAGAAAATAGTCATGGGCATGTCAACTCTCCTCCCATAATTGATCTACATGTGATTGAAGGGGAAAGAAATGTTACATTTATAACTCCACAATAGGGAGGTCAAGAGTGCCATAATATAGGTTCATCATCCCTACCTAGACTAAGTAGTGTGTGGTGAAGAACTCATAAACAAATTCAGGTGGATGAAATTGGTCTAGCATCACTTGAAGGTAAGTTACCTAACCGAACTATTCATTATCATTCTTGTAAAATCATTAAAGAATATTTTGAACCAAAATATGATGCCACTAAATGTCAATTATTTTTGTATTTGTTAAAATATAGGAGTTTGAACATTGTTAGGAGAATTTTAGGCATTAAAATAGTTAAAGGTTCACAAACAAGTCATCATATTG
Source organism: Picea mariana (assembly GCA_032191745.1). NCBI lineage: Eukaryota > Viridiplantae > Streptophyta > Pinopsida > Pinales > Pinaceae > Picea > Picea mariana. The sequence goes on along the minus strand of JASDQU010739364.1, from coordinate 64,780 downwards.
TTAGAAACCTTGTGGATTCTTTTCAAAAAATTGGTAAGGAAACCTGTTCTAAAGACTATAATGCATCCTGATGTGTCTTGTCACAATTAATTGTTAGCAATATCACAAGAAAACATTGTTTTTCTCAAACAAATCTCTCATCTCATGAAATGCAATATCAAAACCCTATTGGAATATTCACCAATACTGAGAGGGGTGGGGGGTGAATCAATATTGATCACTTTTTACCACTTTTAATCGAAACATGTAATATTCAACTTATCAATCAATTTATCACTAATTATTGCATTCAATATATCATTAACAATGCCATTCAACAATGCATAACATATAACCACAAATACACAATACACTAGAATTTTACGTGGAAACCCAAATGAGAGAAAATCATAGAATGATTTCTTATATATAAAAATATTACATTCATAGGAAGCACCAAATTCCAAGTTCTCTAGCACCAACTAGAAGGAGGCTCCAACCCCCTGTTTATAGGATCCAACCTGAAGGAAGCTACAACTCCCTGAATTATCTAGCTCCAACCAGAAGGAGTCTCCAACCTGAAGGAAGATCCAAATCCTTGTATTCTCCAACTCCAACTGGAAGGAGGCTCCAAACCCATAGGTTACAAGAACCAACCTGAAGGAGACTTTGATATCCTTCCTTGCACCACCTTTCCACCCTGAAATATAAATGGAGACTCAACCTGTCATTGATAATCAACCTGCCACTGAATAAACCTTTCACTGTCACTGTCACTAATGATCAACCTGTCACTATTACCGATACTCAACTTGTCATTGTCACTGCCACTGATATTGATACATCATCATCATCAAGCTAGACTCAACCTGTCACTGTAACTGTCACTGATAATAAATCCATCACTGCCACTGATAATCAAACTGTCACTATTAGTATCATTGATACTGATACATCATCATCATAAAAAAAATCCATGCACATTAACCATATTCCATAATCACCAAGAACATATCTCAAAACATATACCCAATATCACCAATATATGCATCAAATCATGTGCCAATATATATGAGCCATAACATCCATACAACATTTACCAAAGATATGCCTCAAACATGTACCAAAACATCCAAGGTATACCTCAAAAAATATACCAACAAATTCCTCAAACCATGTAACAAAGTGTCCAATATATACCTCCATGTGACAAATATATGTGCCAAAACATTACTTCTTAAGTTTATCTCAAACACCTGTTTGGGACTAGTTTCTGGATTAAAAACAAACCCTAACTTCTAACAAGTATAACTATGTACCTATAATGAATACAACTATGAAACTTGTACCCAATATTGTTTGATATATTCTCTGAAATTCCTCCAAGTTTCACTTCTTGAATCATCCCTAAAAGGGAGTTATAGAGAAAATGGTAGATCTTGTTGAATTTTGGCCTATTCTAGAGAGCAAACTTGTACAACATGCCATGTGCTCAATATTTGATATCTGATTCTGAAAATTGCACACAAGATAATAAAAACTATACTGTTTACAATTCAATCTGACTCATAGAATTTGGATCATCTATGAAGAAGTTATGAATGTTTTACTTGTAATACTTGTTTGAGACTACTTATAGGATTAGTAAAAAATCCTATCTTCCACAGAGTGTATCTCCAAACGTAAAATTAGCCAAAAGATGAAATATTTATCAGAGGTATCTTGATATGTCTTCTCAACATCCTCTAAGTTTCTCTATCTAAATCATTTTATAAAAAAAATTATAGCGAAAATGGTAAGATGACATTTAAATAACATACCTTAGAACACATCATCACTAGACTTCATCTTCCCTTGGAATTTCACCCTTATTCACTTCACATTCCCTCTGAAATTCGCTTCATAAATCCTTGGTTGCCTCAAATAAAAAACACTTGATTTGATGTCACAAATGAACTCCTAGGTGCCTTATTTGTGCTAGATCCGGCACCCACTTTCTAGGGCCAACTCGACCCAAATAAAATTCAATTTTGATTATTCCATTGGGGCCGACTTTACCAAAAATATCCTTAATATTTATTTTAATATTCATTGCAATGGGGATGAATTGTAACTTCTTGTTTGCAAAAATTTTTAGGGGTTGACTTGTAACTTTTTGTTCTTAGATCCGGGGCTTCATCTTTAAGAGGGAAAATCTTGTCAACAATGAGAAACCACATGACATACCACCTACCGTTGGAAATGACATGACAAGGATTGCCAATATATGAATGTGTTACATGCATTTTCAATGTCCTTCATGGTCTTCTTCTTCAATCAACTTCAGGCTCCATGACCACACCATAGGGTCTTCTTAACTACTTAACCACTTGGCCATATTTTGAGTGATTCTTGTAGACTTCTTCAAAGCGTCTTCCCGTGAGGGCCATGATTATAGCTACGCCATAAGGGGACCACTTTGGAGACTTAGTCAAATACACCCATTACTTGGACTTCTTCTAGAGTTGACATCTAGGGTTGACATCAATGACAACTAACTTTCCAAAAAACCCTTCAAAAGTATTCTAATAGATGAGATAGCCTCAACACAGGTGGCCCAACAAATTTGTGGGACTTCACTGGTAGGTTACCTCATTCTAACATGAAATTAACTGGAGCAATTAAGGGACTGGTATAGTCTTTTCGGCATGAAAACACTAGGCCTTCTTCCAACCACAAAGATGTACTAAACTTGAGAAGGGGATCTAGTGTTGTGGTAAAGTTCCCCCTATGGATAGGTGAAACCCCCCTTTGATCAAGACCCCTTCTTTGATCTAAGAAAGAAGGAAAACAAATGGTAATTACTTTCCCTTTAGACCTATTTCAAAAATTAGAGTAAGAGAAAAGAGATGGATGACACACCTTTTTACGATGGTTTTCCTCGTTATTCTAGCATTTGACCTTGTTGACTAAGATCCTAGGTAAAAAATAGGACCTGAAATGAACAAAGAGTAATCCCCTTTCTTCTACTCTATATTTTTAGGTGACATTACATCTATCTATGATGACTTTAACAACAATAGACATGCACGTAACAAGTGACACAAAACATGAAGGGAATAACTCAAGTTATGCATTAATGGAAAGCAATAATGAAACACTTACAATCAAAGTTGATGTTGCAACAACTCCTCCAAATCTCTCCTATCCAACCCTCTCTTGAATGTATCAAGATAATACTTATGATTATCTCATGGATTCTCTTCCTTTTTCACCTTGGAATGCACTCATTATATAGGAGTTTGGAGGCTTAACCATCATGAAGTATTTTAGGAAATGGTTGTAGATTTCACTCCATAAGTTGAGATTTATCTAATCTCATGGATATTGAGTTTACTTAATATGGAGCCATGAGATATGACTCGAATATTTGACTTCATACTCTCAGAACTTACCCTTAGAATAAGGTGGGCTAGCCATAACTCTCTCTAACCACTTCAATGTTCCCCTAACACTAAGCATGTGGAATTGACAATGCTACCTAAAAACGGGCAGGGGAGAATTGACGAGAGTTCAATGCTCCCTATATATGGGTAGGGGAGCGTTGATCTTAAAAAATGGTCAAAATATCAAGGTAAAAGGCATTGTTTTGACCTTCTTATGATGGGTTTTCTCCTCCAAAATGACTTGGGGATTATGACAAATGTTCTTCCATGGTGACAAAGTTGTGATACTTAATAAAGTGCATGTGACACTTAGTAAGGTGCATACAACATTTGATAAAGTGCATGCGACACTTAGTAAGGTGCATATGCCACTTATTACACTTAAGTGCGACATTTGGTGATGTGACATTTAGGTGTGTAACATATGCCCTCTAAAGTGTGAGGTCAGAGGAGAAACTGATGGCTGAAACACTTTACAAAAATATTCATGCAAGGGCATTAGAGTAGGAGAGCTTGGCATAAGCTGTAAACAAACATCAAATAGTATCATCCCCGAGGAAGGAATACCTATGCTTGGAATAAATTGACTCAAAGCATGGTCCCCGACCAATACATTGTGGATCCATGAAAGTACCGACTAAGGATATGGCCACCAAAGATACAATGTGGATCCATACCTCCATGACATGATATGATTGTATCCATGAAGAAATACACAGTGGAGCTATGATATGAAAAAAAAATAGCCATGGACCAATACAAAGTGAATATATGTGACAATATATACATTAGTGAGATTTCCAATATGATAGTTATACTAGAATCTACTACATACTCAAATTATCTCCAACACAGCCTGAGAAAATCATATAATAGAGTGAGTGCCCAACCCAGGTTCTTCATCTCAATCTCAAAACAATACAATTCTAGCCATGTGAATAAATGTATTGATGTCAAACATTGTAGACACCACTTGATTAACAATCATTAATGTATACCATTAACAAGTGCAAGGGAAATCACCAATGATGACAATGACTCCCGGTACCCTAGTACATTCCAGTGAATGTGAAGAAATGAGCCGAGGTTGAACATCTGTGGAACTATTCGATTATAGGTCAATGGTGTAGACCTATTATCAAAGGTGAGGAAACCTTCCATTGAGGCATGCAGGCTCCAAGGTAATAACTGGTTTCTATGTCTGATTCTCGGATAATGTGTTGAAGTTGACAGGAACAAACTTGTCGAAGTAAAGCCATGATGTAGCCCCCATCATCGACATGAACATGACACAAAAAATTGATGTAATATGATAGATCAAATGAGTATGGATTGACAGGAGAACGAAAACTGGTAATAATACATAATGGTTGGTTTGAGGTGAAACTTCCCTTGAACATTGTGAGGCATGACAAATAATTTAGGAACATTGACTCCACTAAGAGATAAACCAAAACATAGCGTGAAGATCACTAGGGAACTCTTCGGGTGATTTGAAGGAGTAGGAGGACTCATATGATTGGTATGACTAAGAGATGAGCATATTACCCAACTATAAGACAAGACACAAACATTTTCCATGTTCAAGGGTGACAAAAAACAACTGCCATAAAGATTACCATAAACTTGACCCACTTCCTTCAATTTTTACCCCACCATGAATGGCGAGTACCTCTTTGATTTTCAGTGAGATTGAGGAGGATAATGGATGCTCGGTATAGCTCATCTTCGTTGATTCCCTCATCACATGTTTAATGAACCTAAAGAAGGAGGGGTTCAGTCTCGTATGGGTCATTCGATGCATAGTTTTATGAGCCCAAAGAAGGAAAGATCGATGATATTTTCATGTTTAGAGAGTCTGAAAAGATCTTAAAGATGACTCCAAGGGTGTTCTTTTTCATAAATTTAGTCCCCCAAGCCCAAAAAAGTGTAAAACAATACAAGGGAGAAATCTTCTAGTTGAGTTTGACTAGAGTGTTCCTTTTTCATAATTAGTCCATCCAATCTGAAAAAGGGTTAAACTTATACTGAATAGACACCATTTCAAACCTTTTAACAAGTGTGAAAGGAAACAAGCTCACTCAACAATATTTTCATGTTTAGGGAGTGTGAAAAGAGCTTAAAGGAGACTCCAAAGAGTTCCTTTTTCATATAGTTTTTACGAGACCGAAAAATTTATAAAAATATGGTCGGTTGTACTCCAAAGAGTTTTTTTTTCATATAGTTTTTACGATCCTGAAAAAGTGATAAAATATGCTCGGTTGTCTACTTCATTTTTTAACGAGCTTGACATAGAAATCAAACTGTGCTTGAGGTAGGTTTCATTTTTACACAAGTTTGAAATAGAGAGTAAAAATGTGCTTGAGGTCGGTTTCATTTTTACATGAGCTTGAAATAGAGAATGAAATTGTGCTCGGAATGATACCCATTGGTGGGTTTCTTCCAACATGATGTCCAAAGGTTGGTATTTTTCTCCCAGCATAATTGACAGAGGCTAACGGCTTAATTCCATCATTATGCCTAGAGGCTAGAGACATGCCCCACTAAGCTTCGTTTCATTCGTTGACTCTTCTTCGACACCCAATCAGATTCCTCAATACTAATAGGAATAGGTTCATTGGAGAGGGAGGAACAAAGAAGATCAACTGAAAAAGGTAGAAGAAATGAAGGTATAGTTACGAGATATAATGAAAGAATCAACTCAACATTTATGCGATCTACAAAAAGACTCGACTCAATTTTTACGAGATCTAGTGAAAGACTCCACTCAACATTTACGATATGTAGTGAAAGACGCGACTCAATCATAGGGGGGTCTGTGTCATTTTTTAATGAGCTTGACATAGAAAATGAACTATACTTATGGGTATCTATTTCATTTTTTAACGAGATTGACACAAAAGCAAAAGTATACTCATGGACATCTATTTCAATTTTTAATGAGCTTGACATGGGAAAAGAACTATCATTGTTGTCATCTGTTTCATTTTTTTAATGAGCTCGACACATGAAAATAACTATGCTCATAATCCTTTGTTTCATTTTTTAACAAGCTTGACACATAAAAAATAAATTTGCTCGAAACTCTTCACCATGGCTTCCAAGAGGTCTTCATCATATGGAATAACACTCTCTGGAAGGAATACATGTCAAGGAACTTAATAGGGGTAAAGAGGGGAAGATCAGGCTCCAAATCCCCTATTGAGTGGTTCACCATGTTAACTACCAGATCTAAGTCTAAAGAAGGTGAGCATACAGAGAGAGGATCCTTCTCATTCAGATTTGAACCCATGAGACATGATGCCACATAACTAACCTGTAGTGGGTGGGATACCATCTACATATAAGAAACATTCAGGGGAGTTAGACGTTTAGCAGTCAAATTAGGACCAAAGAATGAAACTTGGTCAATGGTCACAATGTTTCCATTATGAGGTAAATGCATCACTTGAAAGAGTGTGGACATGACAACTTTCATAGCATAAACATAGTCTCGCCTAAGGAGAAAATTAAAGTCTAAGGGGTTGTGGACTATCATAACATCAATCCATACATTTTTCCCTCCTAAGGTGATGGGAAACTGAGGAAGGATCCCTAAAGGTTTGCTAGGTCTTCTATTAAAATCCCATAGATGATGCGTCATCGACACAAGATGAGGGGAACCCATAGCTTTCCAAGCAGTTGAGGATAGAATGCTGACAGAAGAACCTTCATCAACAATAGTGCCATGTACTATGATATTATCACAAACCTATATGATAATTTGGAAAGGCGGGAAGGAAGGAAGGTGAGGTTCCGTCAGACTATTCCAATCAAAGGAAATGACCTTGGTATTTGGAGGGGGTGTTGTCGAAACGAGTGAAATTCCCCCTTGTTTGAAGTAATATAAAGTGGAAAGAAATACTTGGGCAGTATCCACTTCACTCTCCAAGGGAAGAGTGGGATCGATCAAGGATTGTATTGGACTGACCAATTTATTAACTTCACTCTCCAAAGGGAGAGATGAATCGACCGAGGATGGAATCAGACTGAACACTTCATAAACCAATGGTTGTTTGGGAGAAGGTTCATGGGAAGCAACTAGAGGTTTTTGCTGGTAAATAGCAATGTGTTCCAACAATTGTGAAGCTTCATTCATACGAGGGAAAAGGTAAGTTCAGTGCATTTCCCTGCATAACCAACAAGGAATCTTTACTTGACCCTTTTTTCTCCCAACCTGATGATTACTGGTTAATGTGTTGTCACCAGCATGACATGCAATGGTTGGAAACATGGGTTGTTGAGAACCCTGATACCACACTTCTAAAAMCTTTGGAATACCAGGGAAATGTTTAAGAAGGTGGTCACCCTTACAAATCCTGCAAGGGAATTTTGGCTTGYGATGTGTGTTGGTAGACTTGTCAATATCATCAACACTCCCAACATCATTATCGATGGCTGATTGATTTCCTCCTTGCTTATTTTTCTTCTTGTTTTTCTTCCTTTTCCTCTTCTTCCGAGCCTCTTGGTTACTAGCATTAAGACTTTCACCAGGCGAAGAAGAAGAAAGGGAAGAAGAATTGACAGACAAAGAAGGTAGATGATCAACATGAGGTTGATGTTCTTGTGGTGGATGGCTTGCATTCAAAACACCAGGAGAATTTTGGATCACAGGAGTGGAAAATAACCATACCAGTAATCCTATTGTGAATCCAAGAAGACTCAATGTGGAAATGTAAGGAGGACCAACATTTCCAAACGAAGGAAAAACATAAGGTTCCTTGTGAAAATGGGTTCCTTGGTTGGTGTTAGTCACCAATAATTTTTTTTTATGTCATGGGGTCAAGATTCTAAAATTAGTGAAGATATCCCAAGTTCAAAAGGAAAAGGTAGTCTTGCAAGAGAATATTAATAAATTGAATTCAAGATTGAGAGGTAAAGGTCTACTGCAAGGCTCTAAACATATCATATGGGATTCTATAGTTGTTGAGGCTGCAAAATTTAGATCATATTTGAATTTTGCAAGTGATAAAGATAATATAGCAATCATATCCAGGCATAGATGCACTATTGTTAATGAGAATTTATCCAAAAAGCCATTTGAATGGGAACATAATTCTATTAATCTTCTCAACTCAGTTCCTCCTACAGATCTTCAGACCATTGGGGTAAAAGTCAAGACTGCATTGATCATCTGGTCTAGAAGGATTATTGCAAAACATGATCTTTTGAAATCAATACTGAATAAAAAAATATAGATGGAACAAAGTGTGCAAGATTTCAAGAATTTATTTGAATAATTGTTTTTTAAAGGGCCTTCCATCATTCTGGGATGGTAAAGGTAAGTTGCAGGATCAATAAGAATATAATGCACTCTTGACTTAATCAAGGATGGACCACTCCAAATTTGAAATCCTGGAGGAGGGTTTGAAAGGGGATACTTTAGTTGATAAACTGAGTACAAATTTTGAAATTTTAAATCAGTTTAATATAGTCAAACTTGTTCTACCTGTCATGTCTTATGCCACTTGTATTGACTTGGAAATTTTAATGAAGGAAATGACAGATTATGAGATTCCTTTCGAATTACAATGGAAGGAAACAATCATATTGGGCAAGACCATATACAATTTCCCAAGATGAAGTAAATGATTTCCAGTTATCAACAAAAATAAAATAAAATCAAATGAAGATACAATCGAAGTCAAAGGACGAAGATAAAGGACCAAAATGCAGAAATATCCGTAAATCCAAGATTTTGTGAACTGAAATTTTCTATTTTAAGTGTAATCGTTTCAAACCGAAAGGAATAATTTTTTTTGTATAAATATTGTAGTTTTTGATGTATTCATGGTTAGCAAAAGTACAAAGGGATGAATTGTACCGATCATTGTAATAATTTCTGAATTTTAATGAATACAAGTGGAGATGTACAAAATTTTTTCATACCAAATATTCATGTGGTGATGACCTGAAGTATGTGCTTCCTTTCATGTATTGTTTTTGTAGTTTACTATCTCTTCATTGGCAACCTTTCATATGTTTAAAATTGGATGTTAATGGGTCTGAAATTCATCTAAATGGTGCTTTATATATAAGCAATTTTGAATTATTTTTTTCTTTCTTAACTCATCAAAATTCATCTCTTATGGTGATCTAATTGATGTTATATGTTTTCCTCTTTCTTCCATATTATCACAACAAATTAAAAGACTGAAATTTCATCACCTACCTTACCTTTGCTTCCTTGACAACTCTACCTACCAAACACTGTTTCAATCATTTTCAAAGTTGACTCCATTTCCCAATAGGTTACTTTCCTTCTTGCCAACAAACTCCATAAATMTTTCATCAAATCAAAACCTATCCATTAAACCTTTAGAGAAGATCTATTTTCCAAGAGACCAAGTGACAAGAGAGATCCCTCTCTGAACTGAAAGGGCTAGTTTTCAGTTCTGAAGTGGTTTTGTGGTTACCTTTGTAAGTTGTCCCTTTAGTCTAGGAAATTTACTTAGTGCTATCATTTTGGTGTCGTTGCCAGGGATGAAAAGTGAAATTTTCCCTGGGAAAGAACGACTTATAATTTCAGATTTGATTCCTGAGGGTAACAACGAATCAAACATTTTATTGGCTGAAAAACATTTACCCCGGTGACTTCATTTTATAAGATCAGTAGCAAAAAATTAATTTTATTAAGAAATCCTGGCTCTAAAGAAGATTTACACTAGGAGAAACCGAGATCCAGAACCTATAGCATCCATGCCTGATCCTGAGAAACTCTTTCATAAAATAAAAGAAATGACTAGTTTTCAGTTCTGAAGTGTGGTTACCTTTGTAAGTTGTCCCTTCAGCCTAGGCAATTTACTTAGTGGTAACAATTGGTAGTCCCAAGAAATGTTTCCACAGACATAGAATCAACCTAATATTGCTAAATCAAGGAGCACACACTACCAAAGTCCCTATAAGATAAGAGAAAAAAAACAACTCCCTTATAACATGGAAAAAAGGAGGTAATGATTTTTCGGAGACAGGAGATGAGTCTGTCAATGAAGATATGAGAAACGATTACCTTGACCTACACGTAACAACCCTTCTAGGTGTAAGTAACCCTCACTTTGTGGGATCACCCTACAAGGGTAATGAAAGTGTGATACAACGTCTTCCCTAGGTACCATAGGAAACCCCCCACAATCACCTTTGTAGATACCTAGGAAAGG
>JASDQU010739364.1:27229-38975 GCA_032191745.1 Picea mariana | reverse complement strand
AAACAAATTGATTATAGGAAGGATTAGTTGAAGAAAATTGATTGTATGTGTGAGAGGGGTGTTTCTAAGACAATCAATGATGTTTACTAAGAAATAAAAGTAAATTAAATGCACTGAAACACTATCTATAAAAGAAAAAGAAATGATGTAATAAAACTAGAATGAAAGATAAGATACTTCAACATGTAACAAGTTATAACAGTAGTAGTAAATCAATACTAAATTAGTAATATGCAATGAGAAAAATATTCCTAATGCAAGAATAAATACAAGTAAACCATTAACTATTGATTGCTTGAAATAAATAACATTAAACTATGCTAAATAGATGCAATATGCAAGATGCAATAAATAACATTAAACTATGAAAACATTTTGCATACATCCTTCCTTTTAAGAAGGAAATCCTTCAACATGGTTAGAGCCCAATTGTACTAATATTGGGTTTACTCTCACCAATATTAATGTAGATCCAAATGATGGATTTAAAACAAAGTTTGGACATGTGTTTGGAGTCCACATCTTGGATTCTATTAGGTTCATGTCCTTTGAGATTCACATCATGATCATGTTGGTGGAAAGAGAGAAATTCTGCACAATGGTTACCGAAGTAGTTAGCTACCAAATTAAATACACCACTGAATATCCAAAACAACATATAATATAACGCCCATGATATAGAATTCACATTGGAGGCTATAGTCATTCTTAGAATGTTCCACTTTGTGCACCACATGTTCACATTAAATATGTTTTTGGAATGGGATGCTAATGAGGAATTGTTTAGAAGTATATATATGGAGGCCAAAATGCTTAACCTATTTCATAACAAGAATATTTAGTGTACTTTGAAGATAAACATAACAAAGACCCTTTGTTGTTTAATATGAGAATAAAACTTGGAAGTGTCAAGTCTACCTGAACTAGTCATGGAAAAGAGGGAGACTAAGGGTTCTCCTATTTATAATGGTGGAAGGGGATGGTCCACATGGCAAGGAAATACATGGAAAGGAAAGGCAAGGAAAGGCTACATAAGRCAAGGCAAGGAATGATAAGACATGGCAAGGAAAGACAAGGSAAGGCATAATACAAGGAAATGAAAAGAATGGAAATACATGGAAAGGAAAGACATGGCAAGGTGTAAGTCAAGGAAAGGCAAAGCGAGATAAGGCAAAGCAACACAAGGCAAGGAAACACAAGGAAACACAAAGAAAGGTAAGTAAATACATGGAAAGGAAATGCAAGGAAGGGCATGGAAAGATAAGGAAAGGAAAGAAAAGACAAGACAATGCATGAAAAGACAAGGAAAGGCAAGGCAAGGTAAGGCAAGGCATGGAAAGGCATGGCAATGAAAGGCATGTCGGGGCAAGACATGACAAGGCAAGGCATGGAAAAACATGACATGAAAAGACATGGAAGACAAAGCAAGGCAAGACAAGACAAGGCATGACAAGACATAGTGTTGTAGTCTAGGCATTGAGGCAAGCATCCAAGAGAGAGTCTGCATTGTGAAATATATCAAGAACACATACGTAACCCAACAAGAAGAAAGAATTAGGGAAGGAATTCCATTCCAAGTCTGTATTCCATATTTAGGGTTATTTATACAATAGATGAATGGTTGGAGTGGTTGCACCCACTCCAACTAATCCTCTGTTTAATTACATTTACCACTAGTTACAAACATTTACTTAGCTTTATCCACTTATTACATATATTCTTGCTTTATTACATATTATCATGTAGTATATTGTCTAAAAACATATATGTGATGACTATTAGGGCCTAAGAGGACCCCTCAACATCTCCCCCACACCCAATTCCTTTCTCATCCCGAGCAAGTGTGCATATAACTGATGACCTACTACTCTTCAACCTTCATCTTCAATATGGTGAGTGTTTTTGCAGTTAGTGAGTCTCGCAGTGTTTTTCTCCCACCCAAAAATGGTCCTTTTGATCCTATTGTTGCACTTCTCTCTGGTGCCTTCGGACTAGTGAGTGGCTTGTCCTGGGCTCATCTCGCACCTGCACACCACCCTATAGTGGAGCTCCATACCTCGACCAACCTACCATTTCTCTGCTTTCCAGCTTCTGAGGTCACAATCCAAGAATTATTCTGCAACTTTTATATGAGGGGGTTCAATCAAATCAATCGTTCTTTTGTCATCATCTTTTCTTTTTAGCTCTCCATGTGTGTGCATCTATGAAAATATGTCTTTCTTGGATGCCTTTAACCACTAATGACATGTTCATCATTGATGCTCTCTTAACTGTTATGTGCTCATGCTATGTTGCTCGTCAATCTTGTCTTCCTGCTACTCTTTAATATGATTTTACTATTGTATGGAATCTTACAACTGATATTACATGAATGATGAATACAAGTACACAAACTTTATGTGTTGTCGACTAGAAGTTGACTATTATTGGTGAGAACCTGAATTCATCGACTAAGGACCAAAGTATATTACAATGATGGAGGGGATCCCCTATCTTCAAATAAGATGCAAGTTTAACCCCCTCCTTTCTTTAAACTTCATTTGTATTTTACATTAAGTTTGGACTCAATTAAGTGCAACCTACTCAATCTACAACATATGTACTTTGATTTTTTCTTTTCAACTAAATTCCATTACAAAATCGACTTCATTGACTCTATTATAAGTTGAGTCGGCTTGACTATGAGTTGAGTCTACTTGATTTGGGCTTGACTTGGGTCGACTTGACTAACTTTATAACATTAATCATGGCTCCATAAAACGACTAAAGACCCGATATAATCTTATTTTTCACCCTCATATGATATTTGAACAAAAATAAACACGACATGCGTACTTCTATGAATTTACGCTCATATTCCAAGTGTATACAATTTGTTATTAGTCGATCTTTTCCAGTCGACAAATGCACATACTCCATTTTGAGTGTCGCTAGATTTGTCAATAGATTTTCCTGCAGCTTCAGCTTCCGTGTTCGTCAACAAGAATTTCTTGAACACCTACTTTGCAGCATATTTTCGTCGATAATTAGTTAGTAGTTGGGAACATTCTATCTTTTTTTTTGGGATCTTCATATAGGTTGATAAGTTAAAAACAAAAAAAAAATGTAGCTATCCATGCAGGTTGATCGTTCCTTCTTTGGCAGCATCTCTAGAGTTGGAAACATCAACAATAGTTCATTTTTCATCAACTCACACGTCTAGGTAGTGTCATTGCTGGTCAATACCTCAATATATTTTTTACAATTAGGTCAAACTCATAGAACTGGGAAGAAAATAGGGGTCCGTTGAGCACTAAGACTTTGAGAAACAAGATTGCATGCCAATGTTGAGAACATGTCTCTACATCCTCTGTCATCCAAGTGAGGGAGTCAAAGAATTCAAAAAGCTTCCCCAGGTTGACTGGTGGTCGATCAATTGACATCCGTGTTCGACTAGTGGTCCATTGATTCTTATACGTAGTCGATTCTGCTCCCTGGACCCTTCTCGAGTCTACCATTTGTTCATTCGACTGACACACCATTCATGCTTTTCTAAGGTGGGGAACTGATTACACCATTTTATTTGTGCACGTTAGCATGGATTTCACACCTATTTGTATGAGGAGGAGTTGTGGATTGTAGTTTATGAATGGTTGGATAAAAGTATTTAGATTGGTAGCTATCCATACATTTTTTTTTGTTTATTTTTATGTCAACTCTACCACCTTGAGGTGGCTCTATCTTCGCTACCAGATCTGCTACCATGCCTTCTTTTGAATCCAACTGTTTGGTTTCTCCCTATGATAGGAAAGGCTTGGACCCTGCTTTGAAGACTTCCTTGCGATCACGCTCCTAGAAGCCTCCTTCTCCTAAGTATCCTGCATGACCATCTCATACCTTGACCACTTATAGATAGACTTGGAAGGTTGCTCCTTCATACCTGAACCTGAAGGTTGACTCCCTTTGAGCTACTCAACCTTCGGAGCTACCTGATCCTTATTCTCTTCCACTCTACTACTGCTTTCCATTACTCACATAGGTTAGCCCTTTATCCTATACAAGTTTCTCTCTCTAACTCCTAGAACAATTGTTGTGTCTGAGCTAGATCCTCTGGGCTTGATCAATGCTTGTCCATCCTGGAATAGTTTGTCAAACACCCTCTTCTCAATCATTGATACAGAGAGCAGACTCCTCCTGAGTTCTGGCACCCATAGCACATTCGTCACTCTCAACACACATTCCATCTAGAATGATATTATTCCAAATCCCTTCACTACATGATCGGTCCCCATACCAAGTTCTACATGCATATCTGAGTCAGACTATGTGAATCTATCAAACAACTCACATTCTCCTATCATATGACATGTGGCTCGAGTATCTATTTTCCATGCACTAGCTAATATGGTGCTCAAAGAAGTGTGGAAACAAGTAAGACCTTTGTCTGTTCGAACTTCTTGGAAAACTCATCCACTTTATCCTTTGTCGACACAACTACCTCTAGTTGCATCTCATTTCCACCCTTCTTCTTGTTCGTACATTGACCTGCATAGTGCCAAAACTTGTGAAATGCAAAGAACTTGAATTTGCTCATGTCCTACTTCTTCTTTCCATCTTGAGAGGTAGACTCTCCACTAAAAATCTTCTTGAAATTCCCCTTCTTTTCCTGGTTAGAAAGATCAAGGTTCTCATCATCATTCTTATGTCAACCTCCATTAAGTTCTTCATCCCGAAGTTCTTCTTGAACAAATTCATCCCACAACCTTGACCAATCAAGGAGCTTCTCACGTGCCATGATCCCTTTAATGAACGATGTCCACTCCTTCCTAAACCTTTGAGTGTCATCCTCACTAACTTTGAATCATCCAATGTCTCCCATGTTGCAGCCAGTTCATCTCGAACCTATCAAATCTGAGTGAGATAAGTTGTCACCATATCTGATCCTATCATCTTTGTATCTTTGAGCTTCTCTCTCAACGCCATCTTTTGATTCTCATTCTTACTCTAAAACAAGATCTTCAGAGCCTCCCACATGTCCCTATCTAAGTTCTTTCCTAATGAATGAGGGATCAAATGATCCTTCACTCCATTTATGATTATCCTTTTGGATTTCATGTCCTTTAGCGTATGGAAGACCTGATATTTTGGATCCATTGGTGGGGCTATGATGGCGTTTGCAAACTCCAAATATAGTTCTCCATCAACACCAACATGATCCTTTCCTTCCACGGATTGTAGTTGGACACCCCATCCAACCTATCCTCGAATTGTAATCCAGTTGTGGCCATCTCTGAAACCTGCTGAAAACTCAATTTTTTTTTTCTCGTACTTACTGTCCCACTTCCCATTGCTTGAGTTTGCTTCTTGTTGCTCGAACCCTTACTCAAATTTTCCTGGGGATACTTGTATCCTTATACTATTTCTCGTAGCCTTCTACTATTACCCAGGTCCTCTCTCGACACTTCCTAACTATTTTTTTCTGTTGCACGAGGGTTCTTCCCACTTCTCTATAATTCTTCTCAATTCTCGGGAGCTTCTCGATGAACTACGACCCCTACTGGTTTGACTGACCTTTCCTTGGTGGCTATCTTTGGTGGCTCTGACACTACTAGTATACCCCCCATCTCTTCTTTGAACTCCTTCCTCTGCATGATTACAATTCTCAACAACTATAAATCTCCATGTGAATGATCTACAACTACAACTTCCCCTTGTTGTTGCCTTGTTGTCACCTCTTCTCCATGATCGACTACTTGATCCTTAGCTGCCACTTATGCTTCCTATGGCTCTTATCACCATGATTCACATTTGTCCACTTAGTTGTTACCTACAAACATCCTACACCCATGTGACCGCTTTCTGGTTGTTATGTAACAACTTATCTTCCCTTAGTGGCTTAGTCTGTACGTCATACGTTTTTTTCTAAATATTTATTTAAATCAACCCCACACCTTAATTATGCATAAAAAAATTCCTGTAGACTTCTACAATTTTTCTCTTTTCTACTTGTGCAAATATGGCTTCCTTAGAGTCTCAACTTTGATACCATGTTAATTCTAAACCTAGCACACAACTATTAATTCTAAATAAAATCACTTTATTGAATAACAATACAACTAGGTTACTTAACAAAAATCAACGGAAGCATAAAACTAAAACCAACACATCGTAAAAGATATTTATGGGTTAATCACCCCTAGAAAAACCCCGAAGGGAAAACTAGATCTAAGTTTGATTTTATTAATTAAAATCCCGGGCCCCCGTTTTGGGATAATGATCCATCATAGGAATACAATGCAACAATAGCCTAGCCTAGTTGGTTGTTGATGGTCCCATGAATAGCAATAGTGATTTACTATACCCTTGGTCTCCTACTTTACTTGTCAAACCGGGGTTCGTACAAACTTAAGAGGTTCTATGCAATGTATGTGAAGTATGCAATTGTCAGTAGTAAAGGGTTGAGACTGATCAAAGGCTGAAAATGTGCAGGAAAATCAAGTGACAGAAAGAAGCTTTGAACTAATTGTTTGAAGGAAACACACCAATCTAAAAGTACAACTAATCTAGATTGCATGAAAATAAGTTATTCTAATTGCATTAAAGAGAACTGAATTAATAAATTTAATATTGAAACAAAAAGATGAATACAATCTAAACTATGACAAGAAAAATGTAAAATAAGTAAAGCTCTTAAAATATGACATAAAACTGCAATGGAAGTAAAGTTATACTAATGCATGAATAAAGCAAGCAAACCCTTTGATCAATATCAATCTAAATGTCGTTTTATTGTTTATTGATTCCTTTAGGAAAATTATATTAATCTAAGTCAAAATCTAAAGCTAAAACAAACCTACAAGAGAATTCTACAAGAACTGTGCAGTTCTACAAGAACTGTGTAGTTCTACATGAACTGTATAGTTTCTATAGGAAACTCCTACAGGAAGAAAAATGGAGTCTAAGAAAGAAAAATGGAGTCTAAAAAGGTAGTGCAAGTCTTTAAAAGCATGGAAAAATCTAGAATATAAATAAATGAAGTGAATCTAAGGTTCTTGGCCTTGAGAGGCACCTAAGAGTGCTCCAAAAGGTTATTGAACATTTATATAGGATGTTGCTACAACTGGCCAATTAGCCATAGTCTTAATAAAATTGAAACTGACAATGCAAAACAATATCAAACTTTAAGGGAGAATGCAATATTATCTAGGCATTAACCAATATGCATGAAAAACTACATAAATAGTAGCAGGGTCCTTGAGCCCTCTTGGATGGGCCCTATCCAAGAAGCACAAGGAGCCTAAAAGAAACCTTAATAGAATGAAAGTAGAACCATATTTATTTCATAAATATTAGTAATACATCAGGAGCAAGAAATCTATGAGTTCTCAATACAAGTCTTCACAAAATCTCCACACAATACTTCTCCAAAATTCTCTATATCTCTTCTAGACTTAGAGGCATATATATAGCTAGAAAGTTTGACTTGCCTTCCTAAACCAAGGAGAGGATTGAGTGAATGTGGGGTCTCATACCTTTACATCTGTAGCTTTGGTTGTTGTTGATCAAAAGTGTTCATAAATGCACAAGGAGCGCACTAGGAGGTAGGTATGGACAATTTTCCTTAATCTTTGGTTGTCAGCTCCTTTGAGGAGACAAAATCCCCCGATTCTAGGGTGTTGGCACCCTTGATTTATGAAGCTCGACTAGGTTGGTGGAAAACACATATTTTGAAAAAATATTAGAGCAAAAAGGTACATAATACACAAAAATCCACCTCAATCAAACATTCATTAAACAATGTACAAAATACTCATGATTGACTACTAAATATGGTCAAAAAGTAAATATTAATTCAATCTGAGGTGGAAAAGAGTGTCAAAGATGAGCCTCTAAAATGCACAATATTGGGCCTCATCATCACCCCCCAAATGAGCTTTTGCACACCCTTATGCAATCAAATTTGTCTCTCTATCTTCGTTATTTTTGTTGTTGTGTACCCTATTGTTGTTCACCATTCCTCTATTGTCCATCATCCTATTGCTGCTCAATGCCTTGTTGCTTCTCATTACCTTGTTGTCTATCAACATTATCATGTTGTTCTTTTCATTGCTTGTTGAATTCCTCTCTCATATCCCAAGATGTATACTTGGTGACAACTTGCTGCTCATGGTATCCCTTATTTCTCACGATCATGTCCCATTCTTCTTCTTCCCTTTCTGGTTTGAGGTCATCCATAGGAGCTACATGGCGAAGGAATGGAGGGATCATCCTTAAGCCAATCCAATTAGTTTTCATTCTCCTTAAAGTTTATTTATACCATGGTATTCTGAGGAGGGAAAACTGCAAGGTATTGGGAGAATGAGGTTCCCTGATATGCAAATCATAAGTAAAATAGTGTCATCTCATGTGGCATGCCTCTATTGTTTCCTCTCCCAATAACCTGAGTGAGTCATCAAGATGGGTTATTCCTTCCCTTTTTTTGGTTTTCCATCCTTGATTTATATCCTTACCCAAAGAGATGATATGATTATTTTTTATGACATATTTAGGCTTGGAAGCCTCTGCTCTAATCCAAAGGGATGTTTGTTGTTCTTCTTCCTTATACTTTTTGAATTCTTCTGCTCTCATTTCCTCCTGCCTTAGCCAAGAGGAAAAGTCCATCAATTGCACATCCCCCAAATATAGATTGAGATTCCAATTGTAGGGTTGTGTTAAGACAAGTTTATGTAGKTAGAGTTYAAAAATCTTAGCTTTTGCTTCCATATTACAACTTTGATATGCATTTAAGGAATCTAGGGGAGAGTCAATGTTGAATTTACTAACTTAGCTAAGTGTGTAATCTGATTTTTGGTCCACTGTTCTTTTAGGAACAATGTGTAATTTCTAGTTGGTGGCCTACATTCTATCATTTCTTCATATAATTTAACTATTTTTTTGGTTGTCGCTTCCATAATATCCATTTGTTCACTCTTCTAATGCATATCTCTTCTTGCTGTACTCAATTGATGCTAAATTTTTTGGTTCTCTACTTTCAACTTTTGGTTGTATTCTACTTTCTGCATAGTCATAATTTGGAACTTTCTTGCATAAGTTGTAGTTGTTAATCCAACTCTTTAGAAACCTCCTCTTTCAACTTTCCTTTATTATGTTTTGCCACCGTTTTCTACTCAATGAAATCAATCTTAGATTTCTCTAGTTCCAACAAGGTTGCATAAAGAAGCTTTTCCACATGATTTTTTTTTTAGAGGTTCTTTTCATTGGTCTTTCTTCTTTAATTGTTGCCTCCTCTTAAGGCTCTTTTCCTTTTGACTCTTTTTGTTGTTTTGGACTAGGAGAGTCATTAACTTCCTCTACTTGGGGTGTGATAGTGTGTGGGGCTGATGGTATTGGGCTCTGCATTTTTTTTACTTTTCTTGACTCTGTTGGACCTCCTCCTTCTGGGTTGCACCCACTCTTCTTCATCAATCCTTTTCTTTTTCTCCCTCTTTTGTTGTTTTTCTTTCTTGGGCTTGGTGATTCTCTTAGTGAAATCTTCCCACATAATTCTGTGTTTCAAGCTCCTAAGAGAATTAGAGACTATCGGCTTGATGAGGCCATGATGTGCTAAGAATTCTTGTTTCCCTCTTTTAACTTTTAGGCTCATTTGTTTTAGTGATAGAAGAAGAAAATAAGGGGCACTTAGATTTAGGTGTGGTTCCTGATTTGGAAGATGTCTAAGATGATGCAATAGTATGAAATGGTAGGCATATACCACACTTATCCTACCCTCACAAGTAATGTATTTGATAATGTGGTATGCTACCTCCTCCCATGGGTGAGGGAGGCTTTCCCTTTTTGTGTCACTTTTATCCTCATCGGGTTGCTCATTGTGAAGGAAGAAGGTCTTCTTGGAATTAAAGGATTCCCGTATTTCTTCTTTGTCCCAAGGGATACCCAAAGGTAAACTATAAACTTTCCCGATGGAGGCTTCATTGATCCTAATGGTGAGCCCCCTGATTGTAGTCACATATTCGTAATCTTGTACATTATGTAAATTATAAGCAAACTCTATGGACACCTCATCATAAAACCCCCTTAGTCTCTCAAAGTAATCCATCCACTCAAATTTTTGAAACATTTCCACTATCTCATGGTTGTCATAAACCCTAGAAGACTATGTTGGTTCCCTTCTCTTAAATCCTTCTCCCATAATTGCTTGTTAGGATGATGAATGGAGAGGAAGGTTGGCTGAAGGCTTCCTGTAGAATATTCAAGTTGACTTACTCCTTAGAGAGGATGATAAGTTGAGCTAGTTTTCAGGTAAATTGGTGGTCAGAGAATTCAGCAAAAGGTTTTCCTTGAATAAAAAGGGAAATATGAGGGTTTTTATATGAAAAATTCCAAGTTGGTATGCTTTTATGCAGTCATTCCTGTAGAAGTAGATCCTATAGAAACATATTTCTATAGGAACTATGTAAATCAAAATTTCTACAGGGTGCGTTTTTTAAGACTCGTGAAAAATTCTAGTGTCGAGAGGGTTCGACCACAGGTTCGTAACATTAGCATTTTGAGGGATCTCAACACATGGAAAGTTGGTTCACATCTTAGGACATAGTCTATAGGTCTATAACTATCGAAAAAAATGGGTTTCTATAGGGTAAGACTTGTTTGTTGTTCAATGACCATAAAAACTTCCAGGAATGACCATAGGTAAAAAACACATGAAAACTGAAATAAATGCAACAAATATTTGAGATTAAAGGGATATTTCTTTGTCTAGGGTTTCATGGCTACCTCCAATTTGTATAAATTCTTCTCTTGCAACATCCTCAGATCCTTTGGATGATTGTTTTTCTTGCCCTCTTCTCCTGTGAGCTCAGATTCCTAATTTCACCCAACTAGAGCCACTGTTATTCTTCAATTTCAAAATGGTGCTCTGATTTTTCTAACTCCGAGTTATACCCTCAAATAGTGGATAGGACTATTGTCTTGTCACAACAATACAACAATAGTCGACTTGTGTATTCATAATTCCTTAATTCGATCCTTTTCTAACTCAAACAAATATTACTCCACTTAAATCACTTGATCTTTGTTGTTTTGTCATAGCAGTACAACAATCGTCGACTTGTGTATTCATAATTCCTTAATTCATGCCTTTTCTAACTCAAAGAAATAAACCTCCACTTAAACCACTTAATATCCATATGTAAATTTGGATCTTGGCACGAATTGTGCCACCCCCCAGTTGACAAGATGCAAATGACCTCATTTTCATCTCCTCATTGACTTTATAAATGCTTTAGACTATATGAAATAAGCATAGGTGAATTTTTTGAAGGTTAATGAAATATTTGAGAGGATAGATAGTTGTTTTACCTTATTTACCTTTACATGTGCATTAATGTTTCTTCTTGCAGGTGGCTGGAGTATGGAAAATGATGACTTGTGTCATTGATGATGTCCTTAGATTTTGTTGATGTCTTCCTCGAAATGAGATTTGTAATGTGTTGGAATAACATGTCCTTTCATCGCTCTACATGATACCGATCATCCTATAGATATGTTTCTACCCTACTGAATATTTTCTAAAGGATACAGAGTATCCTATAAAAGTTGGTTTTTTCTATCTCGATGATGTATCTGATGGAAAAAATGGTTGGAGAAGGCGATTCTAGTTCTGATTTTTATCATTGAATTGATGATGTTGGTTTTGACTCCTGTTGTCTTCCATTATTTATAGAAATTGTCTTGTTAGGTTGATCCTATAGAATATTGTAGGTTGATC
>JASDQU010739364.1:6949-17894 GCA_032191745.1 Picea mariana | reverse complement strand
GAGTCCAAGTAGGATTTTCTGGGGGCTTAGTTGGTGTATAAGTTCCCTTTTTTGGTGGCACATTGGCCAAGTATCACTTTTGAACCTTGATTTTGAGGTGGTTCTGCTAGACAATATTTCTTATGTTGTATCTCCCAAGTTTCAGCCCTTCTGGGTATGAAACTTTCTTTTATGTAGTTCTCTGATATTTCTTCTTTGCAATGCCATAGGTCTGATCAAAATTGGATGTGCCAAGTGGAATTTACGGTAACTTCCCCACAACTTACCAATTTTTGTCCTTTCCAGGAGATCTCAATTGTATAGCGTGCCTCGCACAAAATAATTGATATAAAATTCTAAAACTCACACCAGAGATACTACAGACTTTCCACGATCAAATGAAACCAGTCGCACTCAATTTGGATACTCTAGGAAGAAGTTATGATTGTTTTACCTGGAACATCTTCTTGAGACTAGTCAATAGGACTAGTCAGATACCCTATCTTACACAGGGTGTATCTACAAATTTAAGATGACCCAGAAGCTGAAATGTTTACCACAGATACCTTACTAATTTTTGTAAATATCCTCCAAATTTTAGGTTCTAAAACATTACGATTTTTTTTTTATAGCGAAAATTCCGCAATGACTCATTTCAGGATGATTCAAGAACCCTATCTTGTACAGGTTGTATCTATAAAAGTATAAGGCCTCAGGAGATGAATTATGAACCCAACGTACCTTGATCCATATACTAAATATCCTCCAAGCTATTTCTCCTGAAATGTTGTATAAAAAAATTTATAGCCAAAATTCCAAGGTGTCTCAGATGTAGCAGCGAAACCCCAAGACCTTGAGCTCTGATACCATATGTTAAGAACCAAATACCAATATAGCATAGAAAAACCTTAGAAAAGTACTCGATGCCTTGAAAAAGAGATAATTTCAGATAATAAGCCTCTTCAAGGGGGTAACCTCCTTTTACCCCACTTAAATGTTCAATTACAAGATGATTCAAAATGAAAATGTCTCCTTGGTATATATAGGAGACTAGGAGGTATAATTACAACTAATGGCCTAAAGCCGACATAAATAAAATAACATTACTAATATAATATTCTCCAATTAAGGGGTAATGAGCCAATATTAGGGCTTAACATCTGGGTATGGATGATCCAGTCGGGTGTTGTTGTAACTATATGATGCATGTTTGATTGTATTAGTTCTGCAACGTTTGAGGTTTACTTTGAAGTTTTTACGGTCTGAGAGGATCTCATATCTGATACTTTTCCCCTTTCTTTCCATCCACTCACTCACCACAATGAAATTTTACTGGCTTAAGTTAAATCAAGACCTCACATGTCCTTACTGTTCCAACCCAGTTTTCTGAGTGAGCGATATTGTTCTGAGTTTACTTCCATTCGATCACCCCCTTTATAAACAAATCGTGACATAAACTGATGGGCCTCATGATTACTCCTACTTCAATCTAGGAGTGACTTCTGACGCCAACACAACTATTTTTCTCAATGTATGATATTCAAATTCAATAGGAAGCATGGATTTCTTACCATAAACTAATTTAAAAGGAGTAACAATGTGGTAGTTTTCCATGTAATGTTGTATGCCCATGCTTCTTCAGTAAGTTTCTTTGACCAATATTTCTTGTTCATGATCATTGTTTTATTGAGGATGTTTTCTAGCTCTCTGTTTGTGACTTCAACTTGCCCATTTTATTGAGTAGGGTAAGGTGTTGACTTCCTATGGAAGAAGTTATGTTCCCTCATGATTTCTTCAACAAGCCTTGATGTAAGTTGAGGGCCTTGATCCGTGACTATATTCCTTGGATAAAAAAACCTTGAAATATGCATTCTTGGAGGAATTATACTACATATGATTATGTGGCATCCTTCATGGTCTTTAATTCATCCCACTTTGTCAGATAGTCCGTGCATACCAAAATTTGCTTCTTATTCCCTGATGGAGGATCAATTGTGCCTATGAAGTCCATGCCCCAATTTTCAAATGGTTCTAATGATATTTAGGGATGTAAAGGAATTTCATTCCCCTTTTTTGGTTTCCCCATTCTTTGGCATTCATCACAATGTGAATTGTATTGTTGAGCATCTCTATGTAGGGTTGGACAATAATATCCAACTTGTAATATATTATAATTTGTCCTCTTGGATACATAATTAAATCAACATGGTTCATCATGAAAAGAATGCAATATATCATGCACCTCATCTTCCCTTATGCATCTCATCAAAATATTATTTGGACATAGTTTGAACAAATAGCCTAAAACACAAGTGTAGGTTGAACTTTTCTGGACACTATTGCATCTCTCCCTATAGAAGAAATGTTGAGGAAAATTTCATGTTGTAAGGTAATTTTATATATAATCAAACTAGGGGGTTTGTATTGATATGGAAAATAGGTTCTCATCTGGAAATTGGTTATCAATCATGCCTTCATCGGTAGGGATGGTCAATCTGGGCAAGAAATCTGCAACTACATTATGTTTTCTAGGATTATCAAGAATTGTTAGATCAAACTGTTGTAATAAAAAAACTATTTGATCATCCTACCATTAATGTCAAGTTTATTCATCAAGTATATAATGGTAGCATGATCTATATGTACAAAAAAATTATAACCTATAACAGGATGTATGAATTTATTGAGAGCATGAACCACTACTAAAAGTTCATTTTCTGTACGTAACAATATAATTCAGTTCTGCACTAGTTAAATTCTTACTTATGAAGTAAATTCCATAAGGTTTATTGTCTTCATCGATTCCTAATACTGCTCGTAAGAACTTGTTTAATGAATTAGTGTGAATGTGAAATGGGAGACCCCAATTAGGACCTTGTAATACAAGAGAAGTTGTAAGTTTTTCCTTGATTGTTTCAAAATCTTGTTGACAATTCAGAATCCAACAATATTCCACTTCTTCGAAAAAAAAGGTAAATAAGGGAGAAGCTATTTTACTGGAATCCTTAATAAACCTCCTGTAATATCCTGCACGTCCAAGAATATTACATATTATGGTTTCAAATGGGTAAAAAGTAATGTGATGATTTTATTCTTTTCTTTGTCTACTCCAATCCCTCTTGAGGATAGGTGATGTCCTAAACCAATCCCTTCATTCATCATCATATTGCATTTTTCAGTGCTAAGGGATAGATTCATTTCTCCACATCTTTGGAGAACCTTATCTATATTGTCAAAGGCTTCATCAAATGAATTTCCATAAGGGGTAAATTCATCCATATAGATCTAAACTTTATCATGGATGAGTTCTGAAAAGATGCTGAGAATTTTTGTTTGAAAAGTGGATGGAGAATTACATAGGCCAAAAGGTAATACTTTGTATGAAAATGTAACCTAGGGGAAAGTAAAGGTGGTCTTGTCCTGATCCTCGGGACTGATATGAATTTGATTATATCCACTAAAACCATCCACAAAGGAAAAGCATTTCTTCCTGAAAAAGAAATCCAAAACTTGGTCAATAAAAGGTAGGGGGAAATGGTTCTTTCTGTTAGCCTTGTTTATCTCCTGATAATCCACACATATCCTCCACTTCCCATTCTTCTTTGGGAAAATAAATAGAGGAGTGACCCATTCACTGTCTGAGATAGGATATATGAATCCGACATCAAGAAAATTTTGGATTTCTTGTTTAACTATGTGTTTCATTGCAGGGTTCATCCTTCTTTGGGGATTCCTAACAAGTTTTCAGTCCTCCTTAATGTAAATGTGGTGAGTACAAATAGAATTATGGATGCCTTTCATGTATTTATAATCCCATGCAAAAGCTTCAATATTTCTTTTCAGTACATCTAACCATTTTTGTTCCTACTGACTAGTGAGTTTGTTGATGATTTTGAGTGTTTTTGTGGGGAATATTTCTATGGTTTTGATAGTTAGATATTCTATCTCAATAGTAAACAATTTTTTCCATAATTCAAATTTATTTTCTGCATAAATTTCACATCTATTATCATCATTTATCCCTCCTATTTTCACATTTCCTGGATATTGATTTTGCAAAAAAGTTTCAAGGAAAGTGTCCTCATCAATTGTATTATCAACCAAGGAAGTTTGAATTGTGTAGATGGGGTAGGAACTTGTTTGTGGAATTTCTTCTTCCTCTTCCACCCACATAGGCATATTTTTTGTTATCGAAGGTTGGGCAAGGGGGTAAAGAGCAATTTTATTTTGGGAAAGGCCATCAGTGATGGTTATATTTCCTTCTCTACAACTATTGTATGCATCTATTGTGGTCAACCAAGGCCTTCCCAAAATGAGAGGATATTCATTGGACCGAGACTTCATTTGAAGGAATAGAAAGTAAGTAGGGTACTCCCAAGACACTAGTACATTTGGGTCAAATTCTAATGGTGCATTCGACACAATTGCCACTTTATATTGTTGGGAGAACGACAAACAACAGACTCCCTCAAACATTGTTTCACATGATGTCTCTTTTTCGATGCCATAGCTATTGTCTCTATTGTGACGTTTCATGTGGACACGCATCATCTCGGATTTTACTGTCCAAACCCCATATAGCCATCGCTATAGCGATTCCACAGACATCATAATTTCGACATCCCATTTCGTCAGTCTCCACTATGTGTGTGCTATGGGAGAGACGTTCCCAAAAATTGTAATACTGACGTAGGGTAATGTCTATCCACCGATAGTAAGAGGATCATCTCTGACGTGTTTTCTATGGGAGAAACGCCTCTAGGAATCGTAAGACCGACATAGGGGAACGTCTCTCCATCGACAGTAAGAGGATCATCTTCGACATGTTTGCATTGGGAGCGACATCTCTAGGCATTGTAAGACCGATGTAGGAAATGGTGGAAACACCGACGGTAAGAGGATAAGCTCCAACATTTTTTCTATAGGAGTGACACTCCAAGACATCGTAATAGCAAAGACATTGTAGGTATTTAAAAACAAATAATGTCAATTCCATGACAACATTACATTCAAATCCAATTTTTATTCCATAACCATGGCTCTAAAGGATCTTTGTTGATAAAATTCATAACATTATTCATTTGTCAAAAGGATAACCTTTGATAGCATTCATAACATTATGCATTAATTCTTATCCATGTTTTCTCTAAATGCTCATTTTGCTTTACAATTAGAAGTTGGATGTCACCTTGACTCTCCTCTGTTCTAGATTCATACATTTATTTTGTTGTATGTAAAGGAAATATCCATGGACGCAAGATGTTGCATGCATTATGTTTGATTATGGTGTTGGAATATTTTATTTGGTTCTTAGAAAGGCTCATGTCATTGAGAAGTTGAGGAACCTCACCAAGTCACCATGGAGTAAGTGATTGATACATTTAATTCCAAACAATGGTTTACTAAAAAAAATTATTCTCGTGTTGGAACCTTGTATTTGGTTTATAGAAAGGCTCATGTCATTGTCAAGTCTACGAACCCTCGCCAATTTACTGACTAAGTATTTTCCGCATATTTTTTTCCAAGTGTTTATTAATTCTATCCCAACCGACAATGATTGAATTGCATTTCTACATTACAATTGCCCACAATAATATTACATGCAAATCCAATTTGCATTGCATAACCATGTATCTACTTACCTTGGTCTAGAGCCAATAAATAAGCACATGTAGACAAAACATTGACCACAATGTTTGAGTTGGGTTTTATGCCCATGACAACTTACATTTTGTTGAATAATGTTAAGGCTTCATGGGGATGGTGAATTTTTGAATAACCAATAATGATTTCATTACAAGGATCAACTTATTTTGTTCCAAGGCCAATAAATATGCAATAGAACACTAACCATGATGATTGAGTTGGGTTTTATGCCCAGGAAATGCATTTCATTGAAGAATTTAAAGGATTTGGGACCCAATGTTTCCATTCCAATTGAAGAATGTTAAGTCTTAATAGGAATTTCCAATCTAGGAATAACTTGCAATGATTGCAGTCCATGACCCAACATCCCATTTAGGCGTCTTGTGAACAATTAGTGGGCATTGCTAAAATCCCCACATGAAATTCTTACCTTGTTCCAAATCCAAATTCCATAACCAAATACAAATGTTATAGCATAACCACAGATGTAAGATTCCATCAATATTAATTTAGATCAGATATAGTGGAAAAAGTTTTGATTATGGTGTTAAATATTACATTTGGTTCTTAGCATGAATCATGTCAATGATGAGTCGAGAAACCTCACCAAGTCAACATGGATTAAGTGATTGCTACATATCAATCCTAATAATGGTTTACTAATTATATAATAATTATTAATTATTGCATTGCATTTATACAATATCACGACCCACAAAAACATTACATTTAAATCCAATTGTTATTGCATAACCAAGGATCAATTTACCTTGTTCTAGACACAATAAATTTACACATGTAGGTAGAACACTAGCGACAATTAAGTTGGGTTTAGGCCTAGGACAACTTGCATTTCATTGAAAAATATAAAAGATTCATGAGGATTCCTAGCATGTGAATAACTAGCAATGATTGAATTTCATCAAACTACTTACCTTATTCTAGAGCCAATAAATCTACACATGTAGGTAAAACACTAGCCAAGATGATTACGTTAGGTTTTATGCCCAAGACTTGCATTTCGTTCAATAATGTCAATATGTCATGGGGACCCAATGATTGAATTCCAATTTAAGAATGTCAAGGCTTCATGGGAATGGTGAATTTAGTAATAACCAACAATGATTGCATTCCATGACCCAACATACCATTTAGGCATTCCTTTGAACAATCAATGGGAAATTCTAAAATCCCCACATGAACTTCTTGCCTTGTTCCAAAGTGAAATTCCATAACAAAAATGAACTTATTATTGCACAACCATGGATGCTATATTCCATGAGTATCAGTTTATATCGGGTATAGTGAAGAGGATTTTGATTATGGTGTTCGAATCTTGGATTTGGTTCTCAACAAGGCTCATGCCATTAACAAGTTGAGGAACCTCTCCAAGTCACCGTGGACTAAGTCGTGGATGCATTTAATTCCCAACAAGGGTTTACTAATTCTATTGCAAATAAAAATGATTGTATTCTATTTCTAGAAGACATTGACCATAATAACATTATTTTCGAGTCCATTTTTTATTGCCTAGCCATGGGTTTTCTTACCTTGTTCTAGAGTCAAAAAAATTTCACATGTAGACATATCACTAACCACAAATATTGAGTTGGGTTTTATTCTTAGACAATTTGGATTTCACAAAGAATTCCAACACTTCACTACATATTGGTATTGGTATGCAATGGCTTGAGGAGGTGAGTTGCAACTATCGATAAAACTCAAAACAAGACTCGAATGCACGAACCGTCAGTTGCATTGGATCCAAAGCACATGGTTTCAATTATTCGGGCTCCTACGCTATCATTCCATCGACCGAAAAAACATTTGTTGGAGTATCTCCAACACTAGGGTTTTGGTCAATGAGGCATAGTGCAATTTTTGAAGAGGAGGTCAATTTTCAAAAACACTATGTCAGGTCTTTTTTTCTAGTGTAGTCATGTGGGCCTTGGCCAAATAGACTTGCAGGAGATTACGGAAGTCCGTTATGCTAATCGGTTTGTATTTTATGCCCCCAGACCAAATTGACCACATGTCCTTAAATGGATTGAGGAGGCGAGTTGCAACTAGTGATAAAAATAAAATTGGGACTCAGATGCATGAACTATCAATTGCATTGGATTAAGAGCACTGGGCTTCAGCTAGTGGGTCCCCTATGCTATCATTTCGTCGACTGAAAAAACATTTGCTGCGGTATCTTCGACACTAGGGTTTTGGTCAATGAGGCATAGTGCAATTTCTGAAGAAGAGGTCGATTTTCAAGAACAATCTATTGGGTGTTTTTTGCTAGTGTAGTCGCATGGACCTTGGCCAAACAGATTTGCGGGAGCTTGAGAAACTCCATTATGATGCTCGGTTTGGATTTTATGCCCCCAAATGAAATTGGCCACATGTCCTTGAATGGCTTGAGGAGGCAAGTTGAAACTATTGATAAAACTCAAAATGGGACTTGGATGCACAAATCCTCAGTTGCATTGGATGCGGAGCACCGAGTTTCAACTATTGGGGCTCCTACACTATCATTTTGTTGACCGAAAAGCCATTTGTTGGAGTATCTCCAACACTAGGGTTTTGGTCAATGAGGCATAGTGAAATTATTAAAGAGGAGGTCAGTTTTCAAGAACAATGTGTCGGGTGTTTTTGGCTAGTGTAGTCCTATGGACCTTAACCAAATAGACTTGTGGGAGATTACATAAGTCCTTTATGCTACTTAGATTGGATTTTATGCCCATGGACCAAATTGACCACATGTCCCTAAATGGCTTGTGGAGGTGAGTTACAACTTGTGATAAAACTCAAACTAGGACTTAGATGCATGAACCATCAGTTGCATTGGATTAAGAGCACCGATTTTCAACTAGTGGGCCCCCTACGCTATCATTATGTCAATCGAAAAACCATTTGTTGGAGTATCTTTGGAACTAGGATTTTGGTCAATGAGGCATAGTGCAATTTCTGAAGTTGAGGTCGATTTTCAAGAACACTCTGTCGGGCATTTTTTGCTAGTGTAGTTGCATGGGCCTTGGCCAAACAGACTTGCGAGAGCTTGTGAAACTCCATTATGCTGCTCGGTTTGGATTTTATGCCCACGAATGAAATTGACCACATGTCCTTCAATGGCTTGAGGAGGCAAGTTGAAACTATCGATAAAACTCAAACCAAGACTTGGATGCACAAACCCTCAGTTGCATTGGATGTGGAGCACCGAGTTTCATCTATTGGGGTTCCTACACTATCATTTTGTCGATCGAAAAACCATTTGTTGGAGTATCTCCAACACTAGGGTTTTGGTCAATGAGGCATGGTGCAATTTCTAAAAAGGAGGTCAATTTTCAAGAACAATGTGTCGGGTCGTTTTGGCTAGTGTAGTCGTGTGGACCTTAGCCAAACAAACTTGTGGGAGATTACATAAGTCCTTTATGCTACTTGGTTTGGATTTTATGCCCATGGACCAAATTCACCACATGTCCCTAAATGTCTTGTGGAGGTGAGTTCCAACTCGGGATAAAACTCAAACCAAGACTCAGATGCATGAACCATCCGTTTCATTGGACTAAGAGCACTAGTTTTCAGCTAGTGGGGCCTTTACGCTATCATTATGTCGACTGAAAAACCATTTGTTGGAGTATCTACGGAACTAGGGTTTTGTTCAATGAGGCATAGTACAATTTCTGAAGATGAGGTCGATTTTCAAGAACACTCTGTCGGGCATTTTTGGCTAGTGTAGTCACATGGGCCTTGGCCAAATAGACTTGAGGGAGCTTGAGAAACTCCATTATGATGCTCGGTTTGGATTTTATGCCCCCGAACGAAATTGGCCATATGTCCTCGAATGAATTGAGGAGGTGAGTTGCAACTATTGATAAAACTAAAACCGAGACTTGGATGCATGAACCCTAAGTTGCATTGGATGCAGAGCACCGACTTTTAGCTATTGGGGCTCCTATGCTATCATTCTATCAATCAAAAAACCATTTGTTGGAGTATATCCAACACTAGGGTTTTGGTCAATGAGGCATAGTACAATTTCTAAAGAGGAGGTCAATTTTCAAGAACAATGTGTTGGGTCTTTTTGGCTAGTGTAGTCCTGTGGACCTTAGCCAAATAGAATTGTGGGAGATTACGTAAGTTCGTTATGCTACTTGGTTTGGATTTTATGCCCATGGACCAAATTGACCACATGTCTCTAAATGGCTTGTAGAGGCAAGTTGCAACTCGCAATAAAACTCAAACTGGGACTCAAATGCATGAACCATCAGTTGCATTGAATTAAGAGCACTGATTTTTAGCTAGTGGGGCCCCTAAGATATCATTTTGTCGACCGAAAAACCATTTGTTGGAGTATCTCTAGAAGTATGGTTTTGGTCAATGAGGCATAGTGCAATTTCTGAAGATGAGGTTGATTTTCAAGAACACTCTATCAGGCATTTTTGTCTAGTGTAGTCGTATGGGCCTTGGCCAGACAAACTTGCGGGAGATTGCGAAACTCCATTATGCTGCTCGGTTTGGATTTTATGCCCTCGAATGAAATTGGCCACATATCCTTGAATGGATTGAGGAGGCGAGTTGCTACTATCAATAAAACTCAAACTGGGACTTGGATGCATGAACCCTAAGTTGAATTGGATGCAGATAAATGAGTTTCATCTATTGGGGCTCCTACACTATCATTCTGTCGATCGAAAAACCATTTGTTGGAGTATCTCCAACACTAGGGTTTTGGTCAATGAGGCATAGTGCAATTTCTAAATAGGAGGTCAATTTTCAAGAACAATGTGTTGGGTATTTTTGGCTAATGTAGTCATGTGGACCTTATCCAAACAAACTTGTGAGAGATTACGTAAGTCTGTTATGCTACTTGGTTTGGATTTTATGCCCATGGACCAAACTGACCACATGTCCCTAAATGGCTTGTGGAGGCAGGTTGCAACTCACGATAAAACTCAAACCGAGACTCAAATGCATGAGCCATCAGTTGCATTAGATTAAGAACACTGGTTTTCAACTAGTGGCCCCTCCATGCTATCATTTTGTCGACCAAAAAACCATATGTTTGAGTATCTCTGAAACTAGGGTTTTGGTCAATGAGGCATAGTGAAATTTCTGAAGATGAGGTCGATTTTCAAGAACACTCTATCGAGCATTTTTGGCTATTGTAGTCACATGGGCCTTGGCCAAACAGACTTGTTGGAGCTTATGAAACTCCATTATGCTGCTCAGTTTGGATTTTATACACCCGAACAAAATTGGCCACATGTCCTTGAATGGATTGAGGAGGTGAGTTGCAACTATTGATAAAAATCAAACTAGGACTTGGATG
>JASDQU010739363.1:107787-118648 GCA_032191745.1 Picea mariana | reverse complement strand
CAACCTCCCCCAATTTTTTTAATCACAAGGAATGTTAGGTTGATATCATTCTCTTTACGGGACAAATCCACTGGTTTCAGTGCAGTTATGATCTCTACCAATACCACCCCGAAGCTATAAACATCACTCGTATCGGTGAGGTGGAATTCTCATAATATTGAGGATCTATATAACCGGAAAAACACTGAGTTGCAGTGTAAGTGTGAGACGCTTCTGTTAGAAATAGCCTTGACAGACCGAAATCTGCAACCTTGCCATTGAAATCAAAATCAAGCAGAATTTTGCCTGATTTTACGTCTCTATGAAAAATTGGAGGAGTTAGGGTTGAATGAAGGTAAGCAATAGCCTAGGCAGTTTCTTCCACTATCGTTACTCTTTTCCTCCATAAAATACCTTCTCCTCTTTCCCTCTGTAAATGTTGAGAAAGCATGCTATTGGGCATAAATTCAAACAAGAATGGGTTCTCCTTTCTCAAGGCAACATCCCAATAGTCTGATGAGATTTGGGTGATCTACACTTGAGAGAAGCCTGAGTTCATTCAGTACCTGTTCCATTCCTTGGGTATCTATGTGCCTTATCTTATTCACTGCAAAAGCACTTTTGTCGGGAATCTTTCCTGCATAGAATGTTATGAAACCTCATGTACCCAATCTCTGTTCACAGGAGAAGCCTTTTGTGGCTATTTTCATTTCTCTGTACCTGTACACTAGAATATTTAGTGGACTTCCATGGGTAGACATAAACCGTTGGGTGCTTCTCCTCGTCTTGAATGCACGATGATACCTTTGGTGACAACAGTAGAGAAGGACGATTCCTACCATCGTTGCKCTTACGRCAAAGAAGACTGGATATGATATAAAACTGAAAAAATCAAACCCAAAAGAAAGAAAGCTCATTTTTCACACTTATACTACAATATAATGAAATCCAAATTAGACAGTACAAAACCTCCCACATATTTCCCAAACGAATCARAACAACATGAAAAACACGCCTGTATAATAATTGCCTCCAAATTTTACAAATTGATGGTAGTTGTTTATGGAAACAAGTGTTGCATGGTAGMRAAGTCCCTACYAGGTTGAAATGGGGATAAATGAAAATGGATGGGGAAAAAGTAGCAACAACAGATGGAAATTGCAGCGCAGATGTGGCAAGCAGTATGAAGGACAGGTGGTAAGCATGCAAGAAATGAYATAMTCTCTATATGTGTGAGTAGAAAAAAACTACTAAACATAATTTTGTGACATTTATATCAAAAAACAAAAATTGTGTTACATATTCTTGGAAATTTAAGAATATATATATGTGTGTGTGTGTGTGAAATATGATATCTCAAATTTAAATGAGTGATTTATCTCAAATTTAATTTTGAAAATGACCAAGCATAAAAAGATATGCCTCAGAAGAAAAGACAATTGAAATAAAATAAACAAAATTTCTTGACCCCTAGCATAGTTAAAGATAAAAATCTACGAGCACATAAATATAAAAGGAGACAAAAAAATATCTGTATTTGGAATATATGAAAAAAAAATAGTTTGTTACATATTCCTAGAAATTTTAATGCATTTGTCATATACACTGGGATTGGGGCTCCCACTGACCATAAGAGAAATATGTACAATAAATAGCATTGTGGAAAGAAGAAGTGAGAGATGGTAGAGTGTAATACCTGAAAAGAAGAAATGGGAAGATATCAGTCTTTGGCTAGAGATTTATATTTAGAAAAGGTGGAATAATTGGATTGATAAATAAAGGAGGATCAATATAGACTTAAAACAATGGTACATATAAGTATTTTTCTATTTTCTTGCTGATGCCTTTTTCCTGTTGGATTTCATCGTCGACCCGCTTGAATAATTGGATTGATAAACAAAGGAATTATAGCAATGGTACATATAATTATTTTTTCTATTTTCTTGCTGATGCCTTTTCCCGTTGGCTTTCGTCGACAACCTGCTTCAAGTTCGTTTCAACGAATTCTTCAATGTAGCTTCTCAAGGTGGCGACGTTGATGTCATTCCGTATTTTTATGCTGAAAAGTTGATTTTCTAATTCTCTTAGATCAATAGAAAGATCGCACAAAGCCTGATGAATGTCTCGATTYTRTACCGAATAGTGGACTAGCTAGTTGCCCACGTGATCTTCACCATATTCAAGAATCCTGTAAAAAATTTCTAAAGACAACGCGTTAAAATTATGAACTTGTTTATTGAAATCTTGCTTGGTTAATGCCAACGAGTTCATGATTAAGCTAGTGAGATTTTTGAATAATGTTTCTATCTTTGATAGTGCTTGCTCACATGATTGGATGATGAGATACATGTCCTTCACCTTCTCTTTCCAACATGCTTCTAATTGAGTGAGCTAGTTTTTGGAGGGGAGGGCATGTTGTCTTATTGTCGTCACTACCATGTTGTTGATATGAAAGGAAAAAGGGATGACCGTGTGAAAATAGAAAGTTTCTTCATTTTTTAAATCCGTCTGCAGAAGTTCAAGCAAGTTGTGTGCCCTCATTCCCAGGGAATCCATATTTTGTGATGTTTCCCATGCCTTAGTAATCAGTTCCATTCTTTTCTTGATATTTTTCTACACATGTCCTCTGCACGATGTGAGGCAGATGGAGGAGATTTTTAACTTTGTTGTAGGGGTGTAGGGAGTCATAGGCATCACTATCGCCAAAGGACTACCAAGAAATGGAATAGGAATCAAATCTTCCTCTAATTCCTTGATCTGGTCCTTTAGTCTGGCATTCTCGGCCTCAATGAGTCCAATGGAATCATGAATAGAATCTCTAGTTACTCTATGAATTCTAGAGATTTGGGACAACTACATATTGGCAAGGTCAACTTCTGAACGATGTTTTATTTTATTATTTTTTACATCTCTCTTTTCAATAATTAATTTTTTAGATTCGCTTTTAAAAACAACACTCTGGAATACGAAGGATTCATCTTCGTCAAAAATTTCAGTATCAACTATGTCCATTGGGTATCTATGGTGAATCACGTCTCTCAGATGATCAAGGTTGCAGAATAGGCTATCCAGATCAGTGTCAATTTCCATGTTCTCACTCTCAATTTTGGGCTCCTCCGCCTGCCCTACAATTATTTTTCCCTTCTTCTGCACGAGAATCTTGTGAGAACTATCAATTTTAGGATGAACCTCGTCCATTTGAAGAAATTTGGGTTGCTTTGTTACTGTGGTAGGCTGTTGGAGTGATGCTTTATTACTGTGGTGGTTCTAGTCCTCAGGCCCAAAGATGTTCACTGTATCTCTACAGAACTACTGTCGAGTTGCTGCCAGTAGTTTATGAAAACATTTGTTTTCTCCAGACGCTGCTTGAAATAAACAAATGGAGGGGATAATATAACCCCCTAAAAATGTTGGTTCATTGCATGCGAATGGAAAATCTCATCGATCTCTTCGCTCATTAATGACAATCTCTATGCGTGATGTATGGTGAGATGTTAGAAGTAAAGCTTAATTATTTCATACTTAGAAATGCGAAGGTGGTAGTTACGAAAAATAACATTTAAGGATTGGAGGTTTCGTGAACAAACCAAGTCGGTGACGTGCGAATGAAATTCCATGGTATTTGAAATTAACACTCAGAAGGGATAAAAAAGCCTCTGCAAATATTGGTTTAATGTGCATTAATGGCAGATCTTCTCGAGCCTTTCGCCCATCATTGACAATTTAGACGGTCCCTACATGATGAGTTGTTAGCATTAAATATTTAGAAATAAGACACACACACACACACACGCACACATATATATATATATATATGTATATATATAAACATTATTTTTTATTATAGATAGGTGTGAAGGTGATGGAGATGGGGAAGAGCAAGAAAGGAAGGAATGGCCAAGTCTGAAAAGTGGTCAGACGGGCTTCAAAATAAGTTTACAGGAGATAATGAGGACAGGTGAGTGTCCAATGGTGAAATTGAATGAGTCGGAATTTTTGAATACAAAACGCATAAAACAGAAGAGGGCATGATGTTGCAGTTCAACGGGCAGTTTGTATATTTGCGGAATTGTAGGAAAGTGTCTAAGTATGGAATAGGGAAATGTCGGTCGAGGTCGTTTTTGGAATTTGGGTTTGAATATTTGGTGAAGGGGCCAACCCGAGGTCCCGCGAATGGCATTCTAATTCTCAGTAGAGATGAGGATGAATGGTCATGTCCTACAAACAACACCTAGATTTCCGCAATATACAAATGGACATGCGGACTTGCGTAGTGGATGGGATTTTATAGAGCATGTACACTCTTTGGATCACGGGTTCTCAAGATAGTAGGCTCAAAATTGGGCCTCTGTTGCTCGATGGCCTACAAATAGTACCCTGAATTTCACGATAGAAAAATTGAGAAACAGACTTGTGGGCTCAACATTACACTTCTATCGTTCTGTGTCCTCCAAACAGAACTCAGAGTTCCGCAATATACAAATTGACAGATGGACTCCAGGGCTAGTGGGCCCAGGATTGCGATTGTTTATGGATGGTGATCCTTATCAACTATTCGACATTATCTTAAAACAATATTTTCAATACTATATTATTAATATTAAATATTGATATTGTACAATTTAAAATTTGAGATTGTACAATTTAATTGGTTGGTTCAACATTGCACTTCTATTGGTTTGTGTCCTCCAAACAACACTCGGAGTTCCGTGATATACAAATTGACAGACATAATTCCATACTTGGCCACTTTTTGGATCACAGGTTCTTGGGATGGCAGGCTCAAAATTGGACCTCTATTGTTCTGTGCCCTACAAATAACACCTAGAGTTCCGCAATATACAAATTGATAGACGAACTCCAAGACAAGGGGGATCAAGATTGTGATTGTATACATGTATAACATATAACATATATGTTATATATCTAACATTATCTAAAAACATTATTTTCAAGTACTAAATTATGAATATTAAATATTGATATTGTAAAATTTAATTAAACAAAATTATGAAATGAGTCACAAGCCTTCATTCCAGGTCCAATTGTAGATCAACGAAGTTTTCGACGCAAGATTTATACCGCGCACATGGAGCATGAGAGATAGATGGCGCCCACAAAGGAACCCGCAGCCATAAAATTTGTGAACTATGAAAACGAATGGCAGTCGGTTGGACTCGTGATGTAGAGATATAGATGGATCGCGGGTTCTAGGGATGGTGGGCTCAAAATTGGGCCTCTATTATTCTGTGTCCTACAAATAGCACCCAAAGTTCAGTGATATACAAATTGATAAATGAACTCCAGAACTGGTGGGCTCAAGATTGTGATTGTCTACATGTATAACATATAACATATATGTTATATATCTAACATTATCTAAAAACATTATTTTCAAGTAGTAAATTATGAATATTAAATATTGATATTGTACAATTTAATTAAACAAAATTATCAAATGAGTCGCAAGCTTCGAGTCCGGGTCCAATTGTAGATCACTGAAGTTTCAGGCACAAGATGTATACCGTGCACACGAGGCATGAGAGCTGAATGGCGCCCACAAAGAAACCTGCGGCCATAAAATTTGTGAACTATGAAAATGAATGGTGGTCGATTGGACATGAAATCTACCACTCCGTCGTCTGGGAACCCGTGAGCATAGACATGGATTACCCAAATTTTGGATGCAATATGTACACTCGGAACATGGGGAATGAGAGTTTGAGAACGCATAGCCAGGAACCCACGGCCATAAAATTGGCTAAGGAAACAAAAGCGCTCGGTCGGACTCATGGTGTATATTTCATAATTCGTGTGCAACACCAACTGTGTGGTGACCAGACTAGTATGTGTACAAACTAGGGAAAACAAAATATGTACCTTTATAAAGTATGGATACGATATTTTATAGAGCATGTATGGATATCACATTCCATACTTGGCCACTTTCTGGCTCGCGGGTTCTCAGGCTGGAGAGCTCAAAAAATAGGCCTCTATTGTTATGTGTCCTACAAATAGCACCAAGAGTTCTGCAATATATAAATTGACAGGCAGACTTTTAGGCTGGCCGAGATTTTATAGAGCATGTACACTTTTTGGATCGCGGGTTCTCGAGCCAACATGCTAAAAAATGGGCCTCTATGGTTCTATGCCTTGCAAATAGCACCTAGAATTTTGCGATATACAAATTGAGAAGCGAACTTGCGGGCTGGTTGGCTCAACATTGTGCTTCTATTGAGTTCCGCGATATAGAAATTGACAGACAGACTCCGACACTGGTGGGCTCTGAGAAATGATAAATACATAGTAAATATGTAATTTTATAAAGTATGGACATGATATTTTATAGAGAATGTACAAATCCCTTGTTCCATACTTAGCCACTTTTTTGGATCACAGACTTGCGGGTTGGTTGGCTCAACATTGCACTTTTATTGTCCCATGTCCTCCAAACAACATTCATAATTCTGCGATATACAAATCGATAGATGGACTCCAGGACTGGCGGGCTCAAGATTGAATATGTATTACACATTACATGTAATATGTAATGCAGTTTATCAAGCTGGCGGGCTCAAAATATCCACTTTTTGGATCACGGTTTCTCATGCTAGCGGGCTCAAAATCGGGCCTATATTTTTCTGTGTGCTACAAAAAACACCCATAGTTGCATGATATATTGAGAAGCGGATTTGTGGGCTGGCTGGCTCAACATTGCACTTTTATTGGTATGTTTCCTCCAAATAGCACTCGGAGTTCCGCGATATACAAATTGACAGACGAACTCCATGACTGGCAGGCTCAAGATTGAATATGTATTACACATTACATGTAATATGTAATACATATTACATGTAATATGTACAATATGAAACGGGCAGACAGACAGTCGGGCTGGGGATATAAAAGTAAGTGGAAATATGAACACGTGTCTCGAGCACTTTCGGACATAGAAATTTTTGTAGGAACGAGTAATCCATACTAAATATGTACTTTTATAAAGTATGGATATGAGATTTTATAGAGCATGTAAGGATCCCTCATTCCATACTTAGCCACTTTTTGGATTGCGGGTTCTCGGGCTGGTGGGCTGAAAATTGGGCCTCTATTCTTCTGTGTCCTACAAATAGCACCTAGAGTTTCACGATATACAAATTGACAGGAGGACTTTGAGATGGCTCATTCAACATTGCACTTTTATTGTTTCATGTCCTCCAAGCAGAACTGGGAGTTTCGTGATATACAAATTGATAGACGGAGTCTAGGACTGGAGGGCTCAAGATTGCGATTGTCTACATGTATAACATATAACATATATAATATATATCTAACATTATCTAAAAACATTATTTTCAAGTACTAAATTATTAATATTAAATATTGATATTGTACAATTTAATTAAAGAAAATTATCAAATGAGTCGCAAGCTTCGAGTCTAGGTCCAATTGTAGATCACCGAAGTTTCGGGCGCAAGATGTATATTGTGCACACGGGGAATGAGAGTTGGATGGCACCCACAAAGGAACCAGTGGCCATCAAATTCACGAACTATGAAAACCAGACCAGTATGTGTACAAACTAGGGAAAACTAAATATGTACCTTTATAAAGTATGGACATGAGATTTTATAGAGCATGTACAAATATCGCTTTCCATACTTGGCCACTTTGTGGATCGAAGGTTCTCGATCCGGTGGGCTCAAAAAAATAGGCCTCTATTGTTCTGTATCCTACAAATCGCACCCATAGTTCTGCGATATACAAATTGACAAGCGGACATGTGGGTTGGCTGAGATTTTAGAGCATGTACACTTTTTGGATCGCGGGTTCTTAGGCTGGAAGGTACAAAAACAGGCCTCTATTGTTCTGTGCCTTACAAATAGCACCCATAATTCCACAATATACAAATTGACAAGCGGACTAGCAGGCTGGCTGGCTCAACATTGTACTTCTATTGAGTTACGCGATATACATATTGGCAGACAAACTCCAGGGCTAGAGGGATCCAAGAAACAAGCAATACATACTAAATGTGTACCTTTATAAAGTATGGACATGACATTTTATAGAGCATGTACAAATCCCTTATTCCATACTTAGCCACTTCTTTTGGATCATGGACTGGTGGGCTCTAAATTGGGCCTCTAATGTTCTGTGTCCTGCAAATAGCACCCAGAGTTGCACGATATACAAATTGACATGCGGACTTGCGGGCTACCTAGCTCAACATTGCACTTCTATTGGATCACAGACTTGCAGGTTGGCGGGCTCTAAATTGGGCCTCTAATGTTATGGTTCTTGCAAATAGCACCCAGAGTTGCGCGATATACAAATTGACAAGCGTAATTGTGGGTTGGTTGGCTCAACATTGTACTTCTATTGAGTTCCGCAATATAAAAATTAACAGACAGACTCCAGGGCTGGTGGATTCCAAGAAACAAGCAATACATACTAAATATGTACTTTTATAAATTATGGACATGAAATTTTATAGAGCATGTACAGATCCCTTATTCCATACTTAGCCACTTTTTTGGATCACGGACTTGTGTGCTGGAAAGCTCTAAATTGGGCCTCTAATGTTATGTTTCCTGCAAATAGCCACCAGAGTTGCGTGATATACAAATTGACAAGCGGACTTGCGGGCTGGTTGGCTCAACATTGTACTTCTATTATTCTGTGTCCTCCAAACAACATTGAGAGTTCTACAATATACAAATTGAGAGAAGGACTCCAGGACTGGGGGGTTGAAGATTGAATATGTATTACACACACGAAGACAAGTCAATGCAGAGGAAGATATGGAGTTTCGAAGGAGGCATAAAAAAACAAAAACAAAGGTGCAAACCAGTTCAACAAATACAGACAGAGTAAACAAAAAAATATTGAATATGGAACACGGGTAGAAAAAATGCACCTTTGCATGGATTCCTCTACATTCCTGGTTAGGAGTTCCTTGCAGTGTCTATTTTTCCTGTTTGTTTCTATGAACAAAAGAACAAAACAAAATGGATATGAACATAAGTTGACATGTAAAAAAAAAGGCAAGTACTATGTACATATACTAAAAAAAATAGAATAAGATGAATAGAGTAACAGATAGTTTTAGAAGAATGTACCTTTTTTTTTTAAGTTAATTCAAGTTTCTCTCTCTGTGTGTGTATATATATATATATATATTGCGCAAAAAAAAAATTGTGACCGACAATAATCACAAACCAGGGAAAACTAAGAAGTTGGATATCTTGATTTTCTGCAACACGATAGACATATATGGTTTGAAGCATACGAATATGATTATACAATATTCATAATGTATATTTCATAATTCAAGTGCAACACCAACTGTATGGTGACCAAACCAGTATGTGTACAAATCAGGGAAAACTAAGAAGCTGGATAATTTTTTTTTTTTTTTTGCAATAAGCTATACAGATATGCTTTGAAACATAGAAATATGACTTTGCAATATGTTTGATGTATATCTCATAATTCAAGTGAAATACCAATTGTATCGTGATCAGACCAATATGTGTCTAAGATAAACATTTTGTATTGAGGAATGGGCACATTCGACCACACATGGTCAATAAGTGCATTTTGCAAATGGCTTGTGTTGTTCAAAAGAAAGTGGAGACTATATTTGCACATGTATTTTTCCAATTCTTTTGTTCTGGCATTATTTTGTAGCATGTCAATATTGAAGTCACCTACAAGCACAATGGGTTCGTTCATATGGAAATGGCCCAATGCATTGGAAATAACATCTATTATGTTGGAGAATGTTGCATGGGGAGCAACATACAGATTCAGTATTGCAACTTCTGTTTCATGGAAAAAAATTCTTGCAAGCACCACCTCAACATTATTTTCTTCAATATTTATATGGTCCAAAATTGGTACATGTATTTTCACCAATATCATCACCCCATGTGTAATGTAACTTGATATGCAATTGTGATTTGGGAATTGTTTATTCTGCATGCATAATGCCATGTATGTTTCCTGGAAGCACAGAATATCAGATTGCATTGTATCATATTCATTGAGTATATCATCCATGTGTGCATTTAATGTGTGTGTGTTAAGCGAGAGAATTGATACATATGAATTTGTTTGTATGAATTGGTAATCATACTGCAGTTGTCATTTTGTTGTGGTCCTGAGTCGTTCCATTTCAATATCAACTTTTTGTTTCACTTTGAATTTATCTTTTGTAAGAGGACTTAGTAAATACAAGGAGTCTATGCTTCTGACACAAGACCTTGTTGTGTATACAAGTCCATGTATCTGAATTCCAGCAGGCTGAAATGAAACATTATCAAGTGTTAGTCTTTGCGATCTGTGGATTGTACGTGCACATGCAAGTTTAATTGGAATCTGTTTTCGAATCTTCAGTTGACCTGTCTTTGTTGATGTCGATACTAGATTTGATATTCGCAAAATAGGTGTCCAATCACTTGTAGTGTTTGAATTATATAGATAATCCAACTTGCTTGCTTGTCGCTTGCCTATATGTGGTCATGGAACTTAATCCAAAGGACATCAAGTTTTTTTGTTTTCGTATAGCCTTTGAGTATTCCATTTGCACCATTGACCAACCCATCCTGTGAATCATAGTTACAAGCATATATTTCAACCAACATTTCTAATTTCAGGATAAGCTGCAAAGGTAAAGTGGTCGGATGTTCAAGACGTGGCGCATTTCCATGGTTGTCTTCTTCCAGTTCAATTGAATTGATGATGATATCATCACCAAGAATGAGTGATAGCATGTGAATGTTATGCATTGAAACATCCTTATTTGTGTAGAACAGGTAAGGGAACGTTGGGTCTGTTTTTGCAAGCCGCAAGCACCTCAAATTGATATATGTTAAGTCAT
>JASDQU010739363.1:95670-107687 GCA_032191745.1 Picea mariana | reverse complement strand
ACTCAATCCTGAGGGTTATATCACAGGCTAAGGATCCTGGTGCAATCTAGTCATCCTCACAGGGATCGAGGAGCCTATTGAAGATAGTAAGATCTAAGATTTTAAACACGCACAACGTGATATATTACTGAACATAATAAAGAGCTTGAGAGCCACATATTTGTGGACATACCCCAGGAGGGGGTGAACCATAGTAAGACATGTGTTATGTGAATGAATGTATGCATGTTTATGGCTATTAAGTGATGAATGTTAGATAAATGAATTAACTATTTAGATCTTGTATTTCATTACAACTTTTAGAATAATAATTATATATTATTCTCTTGGTTTTAAGGTCTTATATTAACCCCTCTTTCCTAGACTCTCAACCCCGTTCCTTTCCCTACCCAGTGGAGCTTAGTCCCCCATAACTCTTTCCTCGTGTTCGGTCTACACGCAACGATGTTTTTATATTAATAATATGAATATTTACATATACAAAACAGGCTCTTGGCCAAATCAACACATAAGCCTACCATCTTATAAATAATTCTAGCTCACCAGCCTACAAAACATGTTACATTCATAATTACAATCGGGGCTTGTCCTTGGGGTATTACATAAACATATCATCAAAATCAAACATCTTGATAAAGTTTAAGAGAAAAAATATTACTTTTGAGGA
The DNA here is from genome assembly GCA_032191745.1 of Picea mariana. Classification (NCBI taxonomy): domain Eukaryota; kingdom Viridiplantae; phylum Streptophyta; class Pinopsida; order Pinales; family Pinaceae; genus Picea; species Picea mariana. The sequence continues at coordinate 107,020 of JASDQU010739363.1, read as the reverse complement.
AAACTATTAATTCTTTGTTTTTCTAGTCTTAACTTAATTCTAAACTAGACACATTGGCATACCAAGGTTGTAATATTTATATCCAACACTTATCCTACCAAAAAATTGAAATGCAAATAATGCATATACATTATGGAATTCATATGCATTAAGAGCACTATGCATTTTATAATGTATATATGCATTACATAGAACTACAAATCCACCCAGTAATCATTGTCTTGAAGCCTTATTTGGCCCATAATACCCCTTCTTTAGTGCTTCAGTTAAATATGAACAAATTTTCTATAATATAAATGAATTACACTAAGTTCTTTTGTTAGAATTCTAGTCTTAAATTTGTAAAAGGGAAAATCTATGTTCTTGAGTGTTAAGCATATATGCCTTTCATTCTGTAACATTTGCATGTAATTTAGCAATCCATAATTTGGTTTAGGGATTGATTGAGAATAACTAAAAATTGTGTCCAATTTTGTTCTTTGTGTAGCTTAGCTACCTTAACTACTTCCTCTCCCTGTCTGGCTTCCTGAAACTATTTTTTTTTCCTCCCATATAACTAGGAACAACCTCACCATCTCCCTAGTGCCAGGAAAACCTTGGTTGGATTTTTGGCCTCCATGCCCAAATCCACATAAAACATATATCCCACGAGTATGTTACTCATCCAATAATCCATGTCCAAAATCACATCCTAGTCAAAAACCTCAATTCAGTCTCCACACATAGTCTCCCTTCCCTTGGTTTTCTCCTTCTCTCAAAAACCAAAACCCCCTCCTTAATTTCTTCTCCATTGTATTTCTCTACTCCCTTGGGCCCAAAATCCTAGGAAGGACAAAACTAAGATAAAATAAAGCATAATTATAAATATATCGAGTAAGTCAAAATCTAAGTTTCATTAAATGCAATCAACTTAATAACATCGGATTTCACTTCTTCTTCTGTTTAAAAATAATAAATCCCTAAATAATAATATATACGCTAATAATACTAGAGTACAAGTGCACAAGTGCAAGGTAGGTATGCATAGATGGTGCATACATAGCTCGTGTGTAATGTGTTAATCACTCATTTAAATACTAACAAAATAACAATAATTGATTAATCACAACAATTCAAAACAAATGAAACATTTACCTAGATCATCATAATCAAATTAAGAATTTAATACCAAAAAGAAAATAGAATAATTTAGGCACTAAATTTACATGACTAAATCCCAAAAACACTCTCAATTATTCTGAGCATCCTTTCTCCCTAACTTACTTCCATATTCTAGATCTTATCCCTCCTCAGTTGGACAATACTAGAACGTTAACTATATTGAACTAACTCCATATAGAAATTGTAAGCATAAGTGTTAGCTACCTTGACCAAGATTCCCTATCATGCAACTAGTAGTCTCCATGACACGTCTAGGGGAGTGTGGTTTAACACAACCCTCTCAAGACTCTAGGTTTTAGAGGATAAAAGATAAGAAATTCCTCCACCTCTCCTGATAGAAAAAGGTTCGACACCCTACCATGGACCATACTCGGACATTATTTTCTTGGATATTTGTCATCAAATATCCAGTTCTAGGTAGTCATGCCACCTGGAAAAACGTACACTTGCCCAAATATCATAGCAATGCATTTAAACCAACGTAAAATAACATAAGAATATTTTTTATCATACCATTTCTCATTCAATGTCCATGACATTAACTGCTTACTATCAAACTCCTCTAGGTATTACATAGCCCATTCAACTTATACGTTAGTTTACCACACGAGATCATGCATAACCATATAATATTGACATGTGATTGCATTTAAAACATATCCTTAAACTCAATTTCCACATACCAAGATCTAGAAGTCTAAACTTGCATTCTGGAAGTAATGATTCCTTGCTTAAATTTAATATGTGAAGCTGACACATGTCACTCTTAAATACTAATAATAATAAATTAAGAAAATAACAATTATATAGGTGGTAGAAACATAGTTAAGATGAATCTCTATTGATCCCCATTCATCATAAAAGACAAAGAAAAATAATCACATAATATTTTTTGTAGAACTAAAGATACTTTGCTACTATACAATGAATTCCAACTCCTATACAACCTCAACCATGGTGAGTCTAGCATCTCTATCAAATGCTAAACATATGAATGCAAGTTCAGTAACCCTGTAAACAACTACTGTGATCCATGTATTTTTATCGACTTCGACTTCCAGAAAGGGATCAATGATTTCATCAACGCAACCTCCCACAATTGTTTTAATCATAGGGAATGCTAGGTTGATATCGTTCTCCTTACGGGAGAAATCCATTGGTTTCAGTGTAGTTATGATCTCTACCAATACCACCTCGAAGCTATAAAAATCGCTCATATCGGTGAGGTGGAAATTCTCATGATATTGAGGATCTATATAACCGGGAATCCACTGAGGTGCAGTGTAAATGTGAGACGCTTTTGTTAGAAATAACCTCGATAGAACGAAATCTACAACCTTGGCATTGAAATCAAGTAGAATTTAGCTTGAAATCAGAATCAAGTAGAATTTAGCTTGATTTTACGTCTCTATGACAAATTGGAGGAGTTAGGGCCGAATGAAGGTAAGCAATAGCCTGGGTAGTTTCTGCCGCTATCGTTACTCTTGTCCTCCATAAAATACCTACTCCTCTTTCCCTCTGTAAATGTTGAGAAAGCGTGATATTGAGCATAAATTCATAAACAAGAATGGGTTCTCCTTTCTCAAGGCAACATCCTAATAGTCTGATGAGATTTGGGTGATCTACACTTGATAGAAGCCTGATTTCGTTTAGTAACTGTTCCATTCCTTGGGTATCTATGTGCCTTATCTTATTCACTGCAAAAACACTTTTGTCGGGAATCTTTTCTGCATAGAATGTTCTGAAACCTCATGTACCCAATCTTTGTTCACAGGAGAAGCCTTTTGTGGCTATTTCCATTTCTCTATAGCTGTACACTAGAATATTTACTGGACTTCCATGGGTAGACATCAACCGTTGGGTGCTTCTCCTCATCTTGAATGTGTGACGATACCTTTGGTGACAACAGTAGAGAAGGACGATTCCTACCACCATTGCGCTTTCGGCAAAGAAGACTGGATATGATATAAAACCGACAAAATCAAACCCAAAAGAAAGAAAGCTCATTTTTCACACTTATACTACAGTATAATGAAATCCAAATTAGACAATATAAAACCTCCCACATATTTCCCAAACGAATCAGAACAGCATGAAAAACACGCCTATATAATAATTGCCTCCAAATTTTACAAATTGATGGTAATTGTTTATGAAAACAAGTGTTGCATGCCAGCGAAGTCCCTAACAGGTTGAAATGGGGATAAATGCAGATGGATGGGGAAAAATTAGCAATGACAAATGGGAATTGCGACGCAGATGTGGCAAGCAGTATGAAGGATAGGTGACAAGCATGCAAGAAATGACATACTCTCTATATGTGTGAGTAGAAAAAAATTATTAAACACAATTTTGTGACATTTATATCAAAAAACAAAAAGTGTGTTACATATTCTTGGAAATTTAAGAATATATATGTGTGTGTGTGTGTGTGTCAAATATGATATCTCAAATTTAAATGAGTGATTTATCTCAAATTTAATTTTGAAAATGACCAAGCATAAAAAGATATGCATCAGAAGAAAAGACAATTGAAATAAAATAAACAGAATTTCTTGACCCATAGCATAGTTGAAGATAAAAATCTATGAGCACATAAATATAAAAGGAGACAAAAAAATAGTTTTATTTGGAATATATGAAAAAAAAATAGTTTGTTACATATTCCTGGAAATTTAAATGCATTTGTCATATACACTGGGATTGGGGCTCCCATTGACCATAAGAGAAATATGTACAATAAATAACACTGTGGAAAGAAGAAGTGGAAGATGGTAGAGTGTAATACCTGAAAAGAAGAAATGGGAAGATATCAGTCTTTGGATAGAGATTTATATTCAAAAAAGGTGGAATAATTGGATTGATAAACAAAGGAGGATCAATATAGACTTAAAATGATGGTACATATAAGTATTTTTCTATTTTCTTGCTGATGCCTTTTCCTGTTGGATTTCATCGCCGACCTGCTTAAATAATTGGATTGATAAACAAAGGAATTATATCGATGGTACATATAAGTATTTTTTCTATTTTCTTGTTGATGCCTTTTCCCGTTGGCTTTCGTCGACAACCCGCTTCAAGTTCGTTTCAATGAATTCTTCAATGTAGATTCTCAAGGGGGCGACGTTGATGTCATTCCGGATTTTTATGCTGAAAAGTTAATTTTCTAATTCTCTTAGATCAATAGAAAGATTGCACAAAGCCTGACGAATGTCTCGATTCTGTACTGAATAGTGGACTAGCCAGTTGCCCACGTGATCTTCACCATATTCAAGAATCCTGTAAAAATTATGAACTTGTTTATTGAAATCTTGCTTGGTTAATGCCAACGAGTTCACGATTAAGCTAGTGAGATTTTTGAATAATGTTTCTTTCTTTGATATTGCTTTCTCACATGATTGGACAATGAGATACATGTTCTTCACCTTCTCTTTCCAGCATGCTTCTAATTGAGTGAGCCGATTTTTGGAGGGGAGAGCATGTTGTCTTCTTGTCATCGCTACCATGTTGTTGATATGAAAGGAAAAAGGGATGACCATGTGCAAATAGAAAGTTTCTTCATTTTTTAAATCCATCTGCAGAAGTTCAAGAAAGTTATGTGCCCTCCTTCCCATGGAATCCATATTTTGTGATGTTTCCCATGCCTTAGCAATCAATTCCACTTTTTTCTTGATAATTTTCTACACATATCCTCTACACGATGTGAGGCAGATGGAGGAGACTTTTAGATTTTTTGTAGGGGTGTAGGGAGTCGTAGGCATATCTATCACCAAAGGTCTACCAATAAATGGCATAGGAATCAAATATTCCTCTAATTCCTTGATCTAGTCCTTTAGTCTGGCATTCTCGGCCTCAATGAGTCCAATGGAATCATGAATAGCATCTCTGGTTGCTCTGTGAATTCCAGAGATTTGGGACAAATGCATATTGGCATGGTCAACTTCTGAACAATGTTTTCTTTTCTTATTTTTTACATCTCTCTTTTCAATAATTAATAGATTTGCTTTCAAAAACAACACTCTGGAATACGAAGGATTCATCTTCGTAAAAAAAATTGATATCAACTATGTCCATTGGGTATCTATGGTGAATTGTGTCTCTTAGATGATCAAGGTTGCAAAATAGGCTATCCAGATCAGTGTCAAGTTCCATGTTCTCACTCTCAATTTTGGGCTCCTCCGCCTGCCCTACAATTCTTTTTCCCTTCTTCTGCATGAGAAGCTTGTGAGAACTATCAATTTTAGGATGAACCTTGTCCGTTTGAAGAAATTTGGGTTGCTTTCTTACTGTGGTAGGTCGTTGGAGCGATGCTTTATTACTGTGGTGGTTCTAGTCCTTAGGCCCGAAGATGTTCACTGTATCTCTACAAAACTACTGCCGAGATGCTGTCAGTAGTTTATGAAAATGTCTATTTGCTTCAGACGCTGCTTGAAATAAACAAATGGAGGGGATAATATAACCCCCCTGAAAATGTTGGTTCATTGCGTGCAAATGGAAAATCTCATCGAGCTCTTCGCTCATTAATGACAATCTCTATGTGTGTTTTATGGTGAGATGTTAGAAGTAAAGATTAATTATTTCATACTTAGAAGTGCGAAGGTGGAAGTTACGACAAATAACATTTAAGGATTGGAGGTTTCATGAATGAACCAAGTCGGCGATGTGCGAATGAAATTCCATGGTATTTGAAATTAACACTCAGAAGGGATAACAAAAGCCTCTACAAATATTGGTTTAATGTGCATTAATGGCATATCTTCTCAAGCCTTTCACCCATCATTGACAATTTAGACGGTCCCTGCATGATGAGTTGTTAGCATTAAATATTTAGAAACAAGACACACACACACACACATATATATATATATATATGTATATATATAAACATTATTTTTTATTATAGACAGGTGTGAAGGTGATGGAGACGGGGAAGAGAAAGCAAGGAAGAAATGGCCAAGTCTGAAAAGTGGTTGGACGGGCTTCAAAATAAGTTTACAGGAGATAATGAGGACAGGTGAGTGTCTAATGGTGAAATTGCATGAGTCAGAATTTTTGACTGCAAAACGCATAAAACGGAAGAGGGCATGATGTTGCATTTCAACGGGCGGTTTGTATATTTGCGGAATTGCAGGAAAGTGGCTAAGTATGGAATAGGAAAATGTCGATCAGGGTCGTTTTCAGAATTTGGGTTTGAATATTTGGTGAAGGGGCCAACCCGAGGTCCCACGAATGGCATTCTAATTCTCAGTAGAGATGAGGATGAATGGTCGTGTCCTACAAACACCACCCAGATTCTCGCAATATACAAATGGACATGCAGACTTGCGGAGTGGAAGGGATTTTATAGAGCATGTACACTCTTTGGATCATGGGTTCTCGGGCTATCAAATAGTACCCTGAATTCCACGATAGACAAATTGAGAAATAGACTTGTGGGCTCAACATTGCACTTCTATTATTCTGTGTCCTCCAAACAGAACTCAAAGTTCCGCGATATACAAATCGACAGATGGACTCCAGGGCTAGTGGGCCCAGGATTGCGATTGTTTACGGATGGTGATCCCTATCAACTATTCAACATTATCTTAAAACAGTATTTTCAATACTATATTATTAATATTAAATATTGATATTGTACAATTTAAAATTTGAGATTGTACAATTTAATTGGTTGGCTCAACATTGCACTTCTATTGGTATATGTCCTCCAAACGACACTCGAAGTTCCATGATATACAAATTGATAGACATAATTCCATACTTAGCCACTTTTTGGATCGCGGGTTCTTGGGCTGGCAGGCTCAAAATTGGGCCTCTATTGTTCTGTGTCCTACAAATAGCACCCAGAATTCCACGATATACAAATTGATAGGCGGACTCCAAGACTGGCGGGATCAAGATTGTGATTGTCTACATGTATAACATATAACATATATGTTATATATCTAACATTATCTAAAAACATTATTTTCAAGTACTAAATTATGAATATTAAATATTGATATTGTAAAATTTAATTAAACAAAATTATGAAATCAGTTGCAAGCCTCGAGTCTAGGTCCAATTGTAGATCAACGAATTTTTTGATGCAAGATTTATACTGCGCACATGGAGCATGAGAGCTAGATGGTGCCCACAAAGGAACCTGCGGACATAAAATTCGCGAACTATGAAAACGAATGGCGATCAGTTGGACTTGGACTTGTGATGTAGAGATATAGATGGATCACGAGTTCTAGGGCTGGCGGGCTCAAAATTGGGCCTCTATTGTTCGGTGTCCTACAAATAGCACCCAGATTTCTGTGATATACAAATTGATTAACGGGCTCCAGAACTGGAAGGCTCAAGATAATGATTGTCTACATGTATAACATATAACATATAACATATATGTTATATATCTAACATTATCTAAAAACATTATTTTCAAGTAGTAAATTATGAATATTAAATATTGATATTGTACAATTTAATTAAACAAAATTATCAAATGAGTCGCAAGCTTCGAGCCCGGGTCCAATTGTAGATCACTGAAGTTTCAGGCACAAGATGTATACCGCGCACACAGGGCATGAGAGTTGGATGGCGCCCACAAAGGAACCTGCAGCCATAAAATTCACGAACTATGAAAACAAATGGTGTTTGATTGGACATGAAATCTGTCACTCCGTCGTCTGGGAACCTGTGAGCATAGGCATGGATTACCCAAATTTTGGATGCAATATGTACACTCGGAACATGGGGAATGAGAGTTTGAGAATGCACAGCCAGGAACCCACGGCCATAAAATTGGCTAAGGAAATGAAAGCGCTCGGTCGGACTCGTGGTGTATATTTCATAATTCATGTGCAACACCAACTGTGTGGTAACCAGACTAGTATGTGTACAAACCAGGGAAAACTAAATATGTACCTTTATAAAGTATGGATATGAGATTTTGTAGAGCATGTATGGATATCACATTCCATACTTGGCCACTTTGTGGATCGCGGGTTCTCGTGTTGGCGAGCTCAAAAAATAGGCCTCTATTGTTATGTGTCCTACAAATAGCACCGAGAGTTCTGCAATATACAAATTCACAGGCGGACTTTCGAGTTGGCCGAGATTTTATAGAGCATGTACACTTTTTGGATCACGGGTTCTCGGGCCGACGGGATCAAAAATGGGCCTCTATGGTTCTATGCCTTACAAATAGCACCTAGAATTCCACGATATAAATATTAAGAAGCGGACTTGCAGGCTGGCTGGCTCAACATTGTACTTCTATTGAGTTCCGTGATATAGAAATTGATAGATGGACTCCGACACTGGTGGGCTCCGAGAAATGAGAAATACATAGTAAATATGTACTTTTATAAAGTATTGACATGATATTTTATAGAGAATGTACAGATCCCTTATTCCATACTTAGCCACTTTTTTGGATCGCAGACTTGCGGGCTGGCTAGCTCAACATTGCACTTTTATTGTCCCATGTCCTCCAAACAACATTCATAATTCCACGATATACAAATCGAAAGACGGACTCTAGTATTGGTGCGCTCAAGATTGAATATGTATTACACATTACATGTAATATGTATCACGGTTTATCGGGCTGGCGGGCTCAAAATATCCACTTTTTGGATCACGGTTTCTCAGGTTGGTGGGCTCAAAATTGGGCCTATATTGTTCTGTGTGCTACAAAAAACACCCACATTTGCGTGATATACAAATTGAGAAGCAGATTTGTGGGCTGGCTGGCTCAACATTGCACTTCTATTGGTATGTGTCCTCCAAACAACACTTAGAGTTCTGCGATATACAAATTGACAGATGAACTCTACGACTGATGGGCTCAAGATTGAATATGCATTACACATTACATGTAATATGTAATACATATTACATGTAATATGTACAATATGAAACGGGCAGACAGATAGTCGGGCTGGGGATATAAAAGTAAGTGGAAATATGAACGCGTGTCTCTGCCAGTTTCAGACGTAGAAATTTTTGTAGGAACGAGTAATCCATACTAAATATGTACTTTTATAAAGTATGGATATGAGATTTTATAGAGCATGTAAGGATCCCTCATTCCATACTTAGCCACTTTTTGGATTGCGGACTCTCGGGCTCGCGGGCTGAAAATTGGGCCTCTATTCTTCTGTGTCCTAAAAATAGCACCCAGAGTTTCGTGATATACAAATTGACAGGAGGACTTCGAGCTGGCTCATTCAACATTGGACTTTTATTGTTTCATGTCCTCCAAGCAGAACTGGGAGTTTTGTGATATACAAATTGACAGACGGAGTCTAGGACTGGAGGGCTTAAGATTGCAATTGTCTACATGTATAACATATAACATATATGTTATATATCTAACATTATCTAAAAACATTATTTTCAAGTACTAAATTATTAATATTAAATATTGATATTGTACAATTTAATTAAAGAAAATTATCAAATGAGTCGCAAGCTTCGAGTCCGAGTCCAATTGTAGATCACTGAAGTTTTGGGTGCAAGATGTATACCATGCACACGGGGCATGAGAGTTGGATGGCGCCAACAAAGGAACCCGTGGCCATAAAATTCACGAACTATGAAAACCAGACCAGTATGTGTACAAACCAGGGAAAACTAAATATGTACCTTTATAAAGTATGGACATGAGATTTTATAGAGCATGTACAAATATCACTTTCCATACTTGGCCACTTTGTGGATCGCAGGTTCTAGGGCTAGCGAGCTCAAAAAAAGGCCTCTATTGTTTCGTGTCCTACAAATCGCACCCATAGTTCCGCGATATACAAATTGATGAGCGGACTTGCAAGCTGGATGAGATTTTAGAGCATGTACACTTTTTGGATCGCAGGTTCTCGGGCTGGAGGGTACAAAAATGGGCCTCTATTGTTCCGTGCCTTACAAATGACACCCATAATTCTGCAATATACAAATTGACAAGTGGACTTGTAGGCAGGTTGGCTCAACATTGTACTTCTATTGAGTTACACGATATACATATTGGCAAACGAACTGCAGGGATCCAAGAAACGAGCAATACATACTAAATTTGTACCTTTATAAAGTATGGACATGACATTTTATAGAGCATGTACAAATCCCTTATTCCATACTTAGCCACTTCTTTTGGATTGTAGACTGGTGGGCTCTAAATTGGGCCTCTAATGTTCTGTGTTCTGCAAATAGCACCCAGAGTTGCGCGATATACAAATTGACATGCGGACTTGCGGGCTACCTGGCTCAACATTGCACTTCTATTGGATCATGGACTTGTGCGTTGGTGGGCTCTAAATTGGGCCTCTAATGTTTTGGTTCCTGCAAATAGCACCCAAAGTTGCGTGATATACAAATTGACAAGCGGATTTGTGGGTTGGTTGGCTCAACATTGTACTTCTATTGAGTTTCGCGATATAAAAATTAATAGACTGACTCCAGGGCTGGCGGACTCTGAGAAACAAGCAATACATACTAAATATGTACTTTTATAAAGTATGGACATGAAATTTTATAGAGCATGTACATATCCCTTATTCCATACTTAGCCACTTTTTTGGGTCGCGGACTTGCGAGCTGGAGGGATCTAAATTGGGCCTCTAATTTTCTGTTTCCTACAAATAGCTACCAGAGTTGCGCGATATACAAATTGACAAGCAAACTTGTGGGATGTCTAGCTCAACATTGTACTTCTATTATTCCGTGTCCTCCAAACAACATTTAGAGTTCTACGATATACAAATTGACAGACGGACTCCAAGACTGGGGGGCTAAAGATTGAATATGTATTACACACACGAAGACAAGTCAATATAGAGGAAGATATGGAGTTTCGAAGGAGGCAGAAAAAAACAAAAACAAAGGTGCAAACCAGTTCAACAAATACAGATAGAGTAAACGAAAAAATATTGAATATGGAACACGGGTAGAAAAAACGCACCTTTGCATGGATTCCTCTACATTCCTGGTTAGGAGTTCTTTGCAGTGTCTATTTTTCCTATTTGTTTCTATGAACAAAAGAACAAAACAAAATGGATATGAACATAAGTTAACATGTAAAGAAAAAGGCAAGTACTATGTACATATACTAAAAAAAATAGAATAAGATGAATAGAGTAACAGATAGTTTTAGAAGAATGTACCTTTTTTTTTTAAAGTTAATTCAAGTTTCTATGTGTGTGTGTGT
>JASDQU010739363.1:83454-95549 GCA_032191745.1 Picea mariana | reverse complement strand
ACCGACAACAATCACAAACCATGGAAAACTAAGAAGTTGGATATCTTGATTTTCTGCAACATGATAGACATATATGGTTTGAAGCATACGAATATGATTATGCAATGTGAATAATGTATATTTCATAATTCAATTGCAACACCAATTGTATGGTGACCAAACCAGTATGTGTACAAATCAGGGAAAACTAAGAAGCTGGATAATTTTTTATTTTTTTTTTGCAATAAGCTATACAGATATGCTTTGAAACATAGAAATATGACTTTGCAATATGTTTGATGTATATCTCATAATTCAAGTGAAATACCAATTGTATCGTGATCAGACCAATATGTGTCTAAGATAAACATTTTGTATTGAGGAATGGGCACATTCGACAACACATGGTCAATAAGTGCATTTTGCAAATGGCTTGTGTTGTTCAAAAGAAAGCGGAGACTGTATTTTCACATGTAGTTTTCCAATTCTTTTGTTCTGGCATTATTTTGTAGAATCTCAATATTGAAGTCTCCTACAAGCACAATGGGTTCGTTCATATGGAAATGGCCCAATGAATTGGAAATAACGTATATTATTTTGGAGAATGTTGCATGGGGAGCAACATACAGATTCAGTATTGCAAATTTTGTTTCATGAAAAAAAATTCTTGCAAGCACCACCTCAACATTATTTTCTTCAATATTTATATGGTCCAAAATTGGTACATGTTTTTTCACCAATATCATCACCCCATGTGTAATGTAACTTGATATGCAATTGTGATTTGGGAATTGTTTATTCTGCATGCATAATGCCATGTATGTTTCCTGGAAGCACAGAATATCAAATTGCATTGTATCATATTTATTGAGTATATCATCCATGTGTGCATTTAATTTGTGTGTGTTAAGCGAGAGAATTGATACATATGACTTTGTTTTTATGAATTGGTAATCATATTGCAGTTGCCATTTTGCGGTGGTCCCGAGTCATTCCATTTCAATATCAACTTTTTGTTTCACTTTGAATTTATCTTTTGTAAGAGGACTTAGTAAATACAAGGAGTCTATGCTTCTGACACAGGACCTTGTTGTGTATACAAGTCCATGTATCTGAATTCCAGCAGGATGAAATGAAACATTATCAAGTGTTAGTCCTTGCGATCTTTGGATTGTACGTGCACATGCAAGTTTAATCGGAAACTATTTTCGAATCTTCAGTTGACCTGTCTTTGCTAATGTCGATACTAGATTTGATATTCGCAAAATAGGTGTCCAATCAATTGCAGTGTTTGAAATATATAGATAATCCAACTTGCTTGTTTGTCGCTTGCCTATATGTGGTCATGGAACTTAATCCAAAGGACATCAAGTTTTTTTTTTTCCGTATAGCCTTTGAGTATTCCATCTGCACCATTGACCAACCCATCCTGTGAATCATAGTTGCAAGCATATATTTCAACCAACATTTCTAATTTTAGGACAAGCTGCAAAGGTAAAGTGGTTGTATGTTCATGACGCGACGCATTTCCATGGTTGTCTTCATCCAGTTCAATTGAATTGATGATGATATCATCACCAAGCATGAACAATAGCATGTGGATGTTATGCATTGAAACATCCTTATTTGTGTAGAACAGGTAAAGGAACGTTGGGTCTATTTTTGTAGGCCGTAAGCACCTCAAATTGATATATGTTAAGTCATCATATGTTTGGTTGTTTGTCCGCATTCTATTCAGAATTGCAATGAATGTTTCATCTGTCTGGCACATTGTAGTATGCAATTCAAAGCATTTAATATTGTCTCTCCAAAAGTCATGCGTCACTGTTTTCATGTTAACAGTAGGTTGTTCAAATATCAAAGAATCTTGGATGGGATGTGCCTGGTAAAGATCCCCACAGAATATCATGTCAATGTTTCCAAAATATTTTGTGTGCACATGTTTTATGCTTCTTAATCGGTTGTCAATGGAATACAAGAACTGACTTCCAATCAAATATGTTTCATCTATAAAGACAAGTTAGAGTTCGTCATAAAGCTTAGACAATGTATCCAACATTAACTTGCTAAGTGGAAGAAACTGTGACTTGTTAAAAGGCATTAAAAATGCAAAGTGGACTATTGTTCCACCTGCATTATATGCAACTTTTCCTGTGTATTCAACTATTAGGCCCTTTGGTTTCATAGGATTAGAGGAATTGTTTGAATCATAGATTTGTATAAGCATTTGGAATATTTCTTTCACTATGAATTTCTTGCCTATTCCTGATCGGCCTGTAAGGAATAGGTGCACATAAGTGTCCATGCTCAAGCATTTTTTAAGTGCAATGTCCTTTATAATTGTTTGTTGTTCTCAATTCAACAAACATCTTATTCTGTGGTATTCATTATTCTCAATTAGGAACGGATGTTTTGTGACTTGAAAACCAAGATTGATATGTTTTTCACTCCCACCTGCTCTAGGATGAGGCAAATACGCTTGTAAGTCATAGGACTCGCAAGATGTTCTGGTTGTTTTTCAATTTGTGAATGTCTCATCAAGATTGTCAGGATTTTCTAGCTCATTAACTACAATTTATAGATCACCCCATGTTGGATTAACATTGTAGGTAAATCTAGCTTCATTGATGTGCACTATAGTATCAGAGGCAACATACGCAGCCTCCCATGTAGAGAAGTTATGTTTTAATGTCTCTTCATTTTCATCGAACAGAACGTATAGCAACAATTTTTCTCTATAATAGTTTTCATATTCAGAATGTTTATTGTATTTGACAAACCGTATCACAAAGGGTTTTTTTCTTTTCGACATGGGTGCACCATTGTTTTTGCAATGCGATACGAATTCTGCTAAGAAAATATGGCTAATAGGAGATGGACACTGGAGGTAATAATCAACAATAATAGAGAGACATAGCACATCTTTTGAATTGTTAGGCTCTTGTTCTAGAAAAACCGGTGGTTTAAGCACAAATGTGCATTTCTCAAGTGGAGATGTGTTTACGAAGACACATTCTCTTGAACTACAAGTGAGGGGCAGGGAAAGTGCAATGTGAACTGCTTGTTGAGCAGACATTTGTTGAAGATTAAGCAATGTATTTCCAAGTGTGTGTATCATTTGTATGGAATCAATATGAGTTCTTTCATGTTCTTTGTGTATTATTCTGAATGCACTTGTCATAGATTTGTTAATGTTTGTCATATAAAAGGTACAGTACGATGTTGTAGCATATGCATTAAGGACGTACTGCGCATCTTTATTTGCTTTCCACATAGCTAGCATATCTATGGAGAAACTGTTGTTCCAAATATGGGAAAGTTTTCGTTTAAGGAAAACTGTTGTTTGTTTAAGCGTATATTGTATGGCTTGGATGTACTCATCTTCTGATAGATTCATCTCTGTCAAGAAGTCATCGAAACTCATCAGCTCGTAAAAATATCCTTGTTCTAGAAATGCGAACAAGGATTTAGATTTCTCAACAACAACATTGTCCTCTAAACTAAGTGGCTCTATGATTCTTGTAGCTCTCATTGGCGGCACGAGAAATTTGTATCTGCAATGCGAGTTTTTTTCGTTTTCTACAATTTCTTGTATGGTAATGTCTATGAACTTTTGCAAGTTCTAGATCCAAATTATCTGTGTTGCATGTTTTGTATTTGTCCACAAATTTCTCAATCTACGAATTGTTGTTAGCTCCATAGAATGGTGCACCCTCTATCCACAACAGTGTGTGGTCATGTTCATTTCCCCTATTCTCGAATTCGGTAAAAAAAAAGTAGTCAGATATTTTTCCAAAAAATGTTTCATCATGGAATATCAATTGTCTCAAAGAATTTATTCTATGTCTATAGTAGTGAGTACATGTCATTGGGTATTTTCTTATGAGTTAGTCAATGTCATTATTTTCCAATGTATCGGTTTGTTTTTTACGTTTCCTGTTCCTATGTAGTGTTGGGTATGTGTTATATTCTTTGCACGAGTAGTAGTGTCTGAGCGTCTGTGTTGGGCGTGCAGGGGGGTTAGAGGGGGGGTGCAGAGCCCCTCGTGTGGGGATTCGGGGGCAGTGCCCCCGAATTTTTTTTTCACACCGGGACGACATATTTCCGAGACCACATGATATTTAGGTTGTTTTTCGGCACATGGTTTTTTGCCGATGGTTTTCTATTATCGGTTAAGGAATTAGGGTTTTGGACTAATCCAGGTCATTGGGTTAGGGTTTTGGATGCCGTTGGCTCCTATATGTATATTGTATTGTAAACAATGTAACACAATGTATGAATATAATATATGTTGGTTTTCCCGGTTTGGGTTTCCAGGTGAAAAATCTCTGTGTAATGTTTGTATTTGCCATCGTATCTTTTCTGTTATTTTCTGAATATCAGTTTGCAATAGATATTGTACAAGGTTAGAATTTACATACAGGTTAGATATGAAAGCCACCAATGGATCCCAGCAATTCTCTGCACCTGTAAATTGGATGAAAAATGTTGGCGGGCCCAATTGTCGGATCATTGAAAAAAATAGTTTTCTTGTTTTGTTGCAAATAGTCAGGAGAGGTACGAATGTTTTTGAAATCTATGTATCCAATATCAGATTTCAGAATTTTTTCTAGGTTTACTTTGTACTTAACATCCTTGGCCAACAACTTTCTTCCTTGTAACTAGCATTTTATTATTCGGACCCACATGCAGGAGAGAACTTGCTCTATTATTATGTGCATTGTTTTGAAAAACAAATTTGTTATGTGACAAAAGAAGTCACCGCTTGAATGTAGTAGCTCCCATCGGACTATTTTATGATAACTGAATCATTTTGTAATGTCAGTGGAATGTTAATCTCCATAGAAGAGTGTTGGGAAGTTCATTTCCTCAACGAATTTGTCCTTGGATATTCCAAGTGGATGTTTCCCCTCAACATGTGTAATTTCAACAATCTTGTCTTGCAAGTCACGAATGCACTGTGAATCAGTGAATCCATGCACCAATGTCTCAGCAGGTGTTTCATTCTCAGATTCATCACTTTTATCAAATTCACTAGCATTTTCAAGAGTCTCTACAGAGTTGGCATCCTCTTCTCCAAGAACATTGTTCCAGTTATCATTTATACAAATGTTTTGTGCTTTGTACAGGGCCCTGGAACATAATTCCTTTAATGCTTTCATAACAACATGCACACACACTTTGCCTATCTAATACACATTTTTGTATCGCAAGCGTCTTTTCAGATCCACATCAATTTCCATTGTATCACTAATGAATTGTGGCAAGGTTTTTTGCACAACATCTAGCTGAATAGCCACATTAATAATTGATCATGTTAAGCCCATCTAGGGTCGTTTATAGCGCCAAGGCCTGATTTGTGCAAATGAAATTCGCAAAGACACAAGTCTCTCTTCAAGTTCCATAAGTGCACTTACATCTGGTAGTGGTGTATTAAATCTTATTTGGTCAGGGGTTGCAAATTGTGGAAGTTTTCCATTTTCAAGTGACCATTTGCATGGAAGACAAATTTTTCCACTAGAAAATGTTATATCATGCACTGTCAAGTGGAAGTATTCTTCTTCCAAATTAGATGTGAAAGACTTGTTGTCTTTTGCGAAATTCAATTGTTCACAAATTGCACATGCAATGGAAGGAGTGTCTTTAATTTGTTTCATGTAGGTCTGTCTTGCATATTTCTTTCGCATGGAAGTATGGGTAGAAAGTGTTTGTTGGTTTTCATTGGTAGTACTGCATGGTATTTCTTCTAGCCTATGAAATGTGACAGTTGCATGACCATTGTGGGATATGTGACCGTACCTTTTTTTTTTATGTTGTGCACAAACACATTTCTTTAGATTGTGATATGTGAGTTTCTCCCTAAAAAGAAGCATATCAATGCATATTTTTCTCTCATGCATGACCTTTTTCAAGTTGTGGTAACTTACTCTACAGTTCTTGTCCAAGGGCAGGATGACTTGATGGAAAATGGGATGAATTTCACTCTCATTCAGGTTGTGATAACTTAGTCTACGTTTTTTTTAAGGCCTATATGGCCTCATCACAACTGGGATGAATTTCACGCATAACTTTTTCAAGTTGCGATAACTTACTCTACCTTTTTGTTTAAGCCATGTATGGCCTCATCACAAATGGAATGAATTTCACGCATGAATTTTTTGTTTAAGCCTTATATGGCCATATCCCAATTGGGAGGAGTTTCATTCTCACTGAAAAGCATGCCACGCATATGCAAATTCGATGCGGTTTGGGTGGCATGGACATTGAACCCTGAGCCAGTGATATGTCCAAGCAAAGGTTGATAATGGATATGTGTTGTATTTGTTTTCAACGAGAGGATGTCAATTGCTCGTTCGTAATTTGAATAAATAGACATGGAATGGATAGGTCCATCTGGAAAGGCGGAATAGACCTGGATATTTACTCTGAATATGATAGACAACCATTGCAAACATAATCTGCAACCCTCCACATTTCATTTTTCATATGACAGCACCATGTTTACAAGGTATTCTTGCCAACTTCCAATTGCCAGGATATTTTCTAGGAGATATGGCGAAAGGTATTGATGAAAGCAGTTAAAATCCTGATGGTTTCCACCTAAAATTGCATTGCAAAAGAACTATACATTGTAAATCCGCAGTGATTGCACATCGAACTCCGTTGCTACCAAACAACAAATTGCATTGAACGGACTATCTCCACAGCTAGACACAATAGTTGTTGCTAGATGTAAACCATGGCAGTCTATGCGATGCATAATCTGTTTCCACTGCGATTCAAGGTCTTTGAAAATGAGGGACAAGTAAATATGAGATCCTTCAAGATTTAATATGGACAATTTTATGTACAATAGTGGTTCATAATGACCATTGACAGCATTGGCATCATGGAACAAGATGCAATATGGATTGTTAGATGAAGTTTTGTTGAAAAGTAGATATCTTGTTTTTATTGTCAATGACCATATTCCAATTGATATATTGAGCCAGTTAGACAACCACCATATACAAAATGTATCTCCCCAAAGTCCCCTCTCATGTGCGGGTAGAATTGGAGATGTAGATAACCGCATCTTTGAAAAATACGTAGTGACATCATGTATTCCATGCAATTGTTGAAGTAAATCAGATTCCAATTTGTGTTCATATGACTCCAATGCCTCAACGTTTCCATTTTTTAAACAACCCAAGAAATAATCTATCAATCCATTGCGCAGGTCGGTCGAGGAATAACATAAATGCAGTAGAACTTGAAATGCATCGAAAAGGCAATCCCCTACAGTATACGAGAATGCATCCAATCTAAAAAGGCCATTGCTATGCAACACCTTATCAATGTTGTCATGTATAATGGAGTGTGTATCTATTTCATACGACTCAACATCTATTACTTCTTTCATATTTTGAACTATGATTTTGAAGTTGTTTCTTAGATACTTTCAGTTTGGATGAAAACAAAGAAAAGGGGAAAAAAGAATAAAATGAGTATGTATCTTTCAACCTTCTTCTTGTCAATTTCAATCCCCCTAGTCCCCATAGGAGATGACAAGAAAACAAACCCACACTGGGAAGAGAACCAAATAGAAGAAACAACAAAAATAAATAACAACATCAATTTACTAAGTAGAAAGACCGATTTGAACCTATTCATGGCGTGCATCCTACAAGCTTCTCAGAGCCAGAAAAAGTTATGAAAAATAGAAAGGGCGGGACAAAGGAAACAAGTGGACGCAGTTTTCAGACCCACAAAATAAAAGAATTCCCTACCTCTACACCCTGACGGATGGTTCCCTCTTATGATAGCTCCGAACTAGTTTTCGAAAACCCCTCTGCATTGCAATTTTTGAAATAGCTATGAACATGGCAGCCGGCATATGAAGACGCGTGGTTTCCAGGAACAAAAATTAAGAGCACAGAGAAATATTGTCTGCAACAGAATTTTGAGACCAGCACGGAAACTTACCTGTCAATGAGGGATGACAAGAGCTCATCCCCAAAACCTGCAAATCGCAACAACAGATCCAACAACTTGCAAAGTTGAAGAACAACAAACCAGTGAACATCCACGAAGAGGTCCAACTACAACCGAAAGACCTCAACTTTTCCAAGATGAATCAAACAAGAACAAGAATCATGGAACGAACCAGTGAACAAGCATCAACCACTGAACCAGCGATGCCAGTGGAGAACAATTCAACACAATTTCACTGCAAACAATACCATCAAAAAAATGGAACGAAAATGTATTGAAACACATCTGTACAATAAACATTTAAGACTGCCAGACTTGTTAGGTAAACACTTAAGACTATCAGAACCATCGAAGGGTGTAGCCCTGTCCAAACATTTAAGAAAAAATGTAGCATGGCAGACATGTTCTCACGAAGCACGCAAGAATAAAGAAAAAATTACACATAGTAATATGCTAGAGAATGTATTCTAGCTAGCAGAAAATGCTAAGCCAAGAATTCGAACTAATGCTAGCATTAATCCACCTTCGACCAATGCATAAGAAAATATATGACTCAAAAATACCATATACAATCAAATACTTTGGATATACCAACATATATAACATTGGGAATAGAGAAGCTCGCAATAAGACCTCCAATCCATTGTCCAATCAGATCATGACATATATGGTACTTTTTATTATATAAAAATTGATGTTTTCAATTCCTTGGTTCCAACAATAGATAATATTGGAATATTTGTGGTGAAAAGAGAAACTAATACGAGGTCAACGAATTATCGATCACTATAGTCCCTCTATGCCTACGACGGGGACTAATAAGAGAGTAATTATTTTGGGTTCATCGTTTACGGAAATAATATAGTAATTCTTTCACGTTAATTGTTGTCGTGTTGCTTTTTAGTCCCCTGTCTTTATGATATGTTTTCACTATCAAATTTTGTTATAATCTTTGTTCTCAACAATAACAAATAACATACCCCTGAAGCAGGGGACGGAAACACCGAAGTGAGAAAAATCTCATAGAATATTTGCAACAATACTATAACTATGAAACACTCAAGTGAAAAAGCTGGTAAATTATTTGCAACGATACTATAACTTCAATCATGCCCATTGCATATATGTGATCATGACTTTTCAAGAGAGAAATGGAAAAGAAGGAATATACATTAACTAAGCATATGAGAGACTATGGAAGATTCCACACAAGCTACCTGAACGAGATAAACATTAACTCACATTTTTTCATGTTAATTTTACTAAATTCTTCATAAATCTTCAATTAAAAATGACATCTTTGTTTTATTTTTCTACCTTTTAATATTGACATATTGCTTAATTCTCTTTTTTTTCTCTCATATGGATTGCTTAATTCTCATTTTTTTTCTCAAAATTATTGAAATATAGGTTAAAACTTTGTAGTTGACTACCGAAATTTTGAATTTATCTGCAATTCTTTAGACCGTAACTAAAACTAAACTAAGTTTATTATTTACAATTGAGAGTCCGAGTTGCAGTCATGTAAGAAATCATAATACCTTTCAGTTAGGAAGAAATAAGGTAGGCAACCTGGACGTGGAAGGGGTCTGGAAGCTCTTGTTGGCCATGTGTAAAGGGGCATCCTATGCCACTGCACTTTGTTGCATACCTTTTTTTCTGTGGAGGATTGAAGGGTAAAAAGTGAATATCCGGTCTCAGTCTCCTACCTTGATCGCGACCCATGTACAATGTATTGTTAATGTATTATTATTGGATGCCTAATGTATTGTCACTGGATGCCTGGAGCTCTTCTCTCTGTACATTTATTTTTGTATTATATAGTTTCTTCAGGTGATCGTGTGGACTTACCTGTGACCGAGTTGGCTCGATATGTACAAACAGTGGTCACCCTATTGAATTATTCCTCCTTTAATTATAAAGCACCCACTTACTTTCTTTGTAGGCTATGTAATGTGTTTTTTGTAGGCTGTGTAAGGTGTTTTTTTTTATGGCAACATACTCGAATCCACTCATATATTTTCATTCTTCATGACTCTGCTCATATCTTTTCATTTCTTTCATCACTTGTCACTGAAAAAGAGTTGGGTTGCATTTGAACGAACGTTGTATCCCACTAGAAAGATCAAATAACAACCGTTGAGGGTTTAACATGTCACCATTCCGTGGGAGTTTCTTTCTCCCTCACAAGGCACGAGGTATAATTAATTCCTAGTTAAATTTGGATTCACAGTGTCCTAGAGGAGGATGACAAAAGCAAAGATTTTAAGCTTATTAAAACCCATGATTTTGAAAAAAGTCCTTATTCTTGATGCTCCTAGATCTGGGATACGCTTCATAAGTATTTTTTACGGTGCTTTCCAATTGTTGTATTGTTGTGTGCAGACTCGGGTTTTGAAGGTTTACATACATTGCTTACCTTGATAACCTTTAAAATGACAAGATATAACACATTGTAATTTATCAACTCAAAATTCTCCGCAAGATGTTTTGAGGGGTGGAAGTATGCTCTGCCATCGCTTAAATAATGCCCCTGTCAGACGACTACCTAGCTTTCTAGACACGGGTCAGACTCTATCTTGCATTCTATTAATGTAAACCCCACCATAAAATTAATTTGTTCAACACAGGTGTGAACGGTAGTAGGAAAATGATAAGGGAAATGATTGAATTGGCAGGTGTGAATGGTAGTAGGAAATGAAAAGGGAAATGATTGGATTGGCCATTGCAACAGTAAATTTCATTTGATACAGTGGCCATGGGAAGATTATGCAACTGCATACAAATTTCTTTGAATCTTGCAAAGAAATTTGTTGATTGTGTTATGTGGATGGAGACAGAATTATGATTGTCACTCTACAGTGGATCTTTTGAATTTGGACTGGACAACTGTGAAAATAAGGGGCGATTTTTCATACGACAAAAATCACATCTGTGAAAATTGTAAAAATAGGTGGCAGTGAAAACTGTAAAAACATGTGACAATTTCTCATTCATCATGGACAGATGACGAAAATCACTAGAGAACCCTTCCCACAACACTTGATCTCATCACATTGGCTGTCGTTGTCATATATTGGCTACAAAACAAAAATAAAAAACAACATCTAAAGCTCATTTTTTCTATGGTTGTGCATAGTACAAAACCTAGAGGTGAACAAAAAATATAAATTACTTGCAAGAATTTTCTAGAAGCTCCCTGGGCGAAAGAGCGTTTGGAAAAGGTACACTTACGAATCAATGAAGCCCAAATATTTCATTGAAGGAAAAAAATATTTTGTCAAAATGGTAGTGGAAATGAGTGGTAAAAAAACTTAATAGAAATGACACCTCGAGACCCACAAAGGAATCTGAGACCAATGATAAGAAACAAATGCAATGAAAGGTTTAAGTATACTATTTGAAACAAATGAAACTGTAGACATCCTAAATCAAGTACATATGCAATTATAGGAAAAGAGTCACATAGGGGCTGCCAACGAATATACACTTTGGATTCGGTAAAGTTAGAGTATATTCGAAACTGGCAGAGTGCCACCAAAGTAGCACGTGTCCATACAAAACAGAGGGGTAGTTTGGAGTTGGTGAAGGAAACAATATTATTTCTCTTACTGCTATGGGAGTAGCGCACCCTTGGGGATTTTAATTTATAACAGGAATTGATACTTACTCGCAACCATGAGTAGGAGAATGCGAATTGGAGGATCCTGAGAAATCTAAAGAGGTGATTGGAATAGAAATGGAAAGTTGGGTGCTGGAGTTGTTCCTATTGGATCTCTCATCATCCAATTTAGTCCTTGAAAGATTAGAGGAGTCCCTTGATCTCGACCACTCATAAAAAAAAATGTCGTAGAGGAGTCCCTTGATCTCAGCCAGTTCAATTTTAACATTAACAGGTTGACCCTGCGAAATGTTGTTGTTTTGTAGCAGCATTAGTAGGGAAGTTGGACTGTGAACTGAATGGGCTCATTTTCGAAGGCATCAAGGAACGCCATCCATTGTCCACCGATGAATTCAACATTGACTAGGAATAGATACCCAAACCTCTAGAAGTCCCAGAAACTTCACTGGATTCTACAACATTTTTCAAATTTCATATTTACTATATATAAAAGAGGTTTTTTTTTTAATTAAACTTTTAG
>JASDQU010739363.1:6018-34373 GCA_032191745.1 Picea mariana | reverse complement strand
ATGGTCATTGTTATGGATAGTTAACAAGGTTGCAAAAATTTTAGAAAGTGATTTTCATCCTCCACTTTCTTAGTATTACATCTGCTACATATTCTTTCTTCCTAAAAGAATTTTAGGTATTGTCCAACTCTTAGTTCTACTATGGAGCTCTTGAGAGTTTCTCTTATTTTAGTAACATTGTTATGAGAGTTTACTCTTATTTTAATAATATTTTTTTCGTTAATCTAACAATAAAATAAACAATTTTTTAAATTCTAACTTGGGGTTGATTATCTATTTATAATACATTATATTTCTCTTACTCTTTATTTCTACTGGAACCCTAGCCTCTCTTTAATTCAAATAGTGATAGTGCTTTTGATATTATCTAGATTTTGAAGAGTATCCCCCTCTTTAATCCTCCAATGTATTAGCCAAGAAAGAGCACACTTTTTCCTTTCTCTCTCAAGCCTCAAGTTGTGTTTACTAGAATTAGTATAAACAATTATAGGAACCTTATGATTCACAACATTATTATCAACACTAGGGTAAGCTAATGCTTCTCTCTCATGAAATGATAGTTGTAATGGAAATATGGAAAAACAACAATCTATTGAGTACCAAGAATTATTAGAGGTACATGCACAATTTATTAGAATTTAAAATATGGCATAAAAATATGAAATGTAGAAAATTGAATTAGCTTTTTGAATATGTATATTTCTTTATAGAAAACTTTTTTAACTAAGAAATCATATAGTTGTAGATAATATTTGGTTCTTGTGTGCCTATATATATATATATATATATATATATATATATATATATATATAAAGTCAATGGAGATATGAAATTATGATGTCAAGCATTAATACTGGATTTGAGATTCTTAACATAATCAATCCCTTTTTTTTAAGTGTAAGTATCCATCTATACTTTCACACCATATATATAATTTTTTTTCCAGATAGGTGAGATACTAAAAAGTTATAGTATAGTCAAAATACCTATGTATTTTAGAATTATTACCCTTATAAAAATAAAAATGAATAAAAAATAGAAAACATTATTTTTCTTTTCTTTAAAAAAATAAACATTTGGAATTTGCACACTGAGATGTATAAATGCATGTAGTTTCATCGAGGATGAATATGTGGCCCATATTTAAAAACTCATCAAAAATGGAGATAATAATAGGGAGTTGAAAAATGAGTGTGTTTTTGTTTATGCAATCCAAATCACTAGGTTTGTCACTTCAAATCTAAAACCAAAGCAACCAACTCATCCAACAAGTAGAGGAAAAGTGGAAATCCCACCTATATTTTTTTAAATTCATTATAATGGGTGCACATAACTATTAAAGTGTGCACACATTTTAGTTATAAAATTATCATTAGAAAAACATAGACATGTTTTGGTTATAAAAGTGCATGCACATGCTATTTTTACATAAAAGAACATATTTAACACCAAACCTCATTTTAAGGGCATATACAAGGCCTTTAGACCCATTCCCTTTGTAACGTACCCAACCAACCACAGGATGACCACGCTACTTTAAAAACGCACTTCAAAATTGATTTTGAAATTCTAATAACATTTAATTAATAAAGAAACATGAAAGGCTCACATGAAATAATCAAGATTCGTGCTACAACAAAAAATAAGTAGACAATATGCCATGCACATCAATAACCAGTAAGCATGAATATTATAAAAACAAATCTCAAAGATAATAATTGATACATGATGGAAGCAAGTGTACAAGCATAGAAACACATGGCATAGAGAACTTATATTAAACAAAATCAATCACCAACTGGTTGCAGCAAAGGACATTCTACCAAACGATGGGCTTTGTTGTTCCAAGTCTCAACATTAGGTCACCGTCAAGGCAGGGATATGAATCCACAAGGACGGTTCCGGGGTGTTACTCATCTTCCCAAACCAGTCAACACTTAAGCTCTCATAGGTTTCTCAACACAGAAAAATCCAAAGTACACCAACTATCTTCTCTCCAACCTGCACCACCCAAAGACAATGAACCCCCTTCACTACCATGCAATCCCTCAAGTTGTCCACTTCTTTCCAGGGCTCTAGTGCATCTGGTCAATAATTTCCATAATGGGGCTCTCAAGATTCACGACTGTGAACAAAGTTTAGCACATGCCAATGTATCTCAGGCATGCAGGCACAAATTCATGGTTGGAATACACCATTCATTACTACAACAAAAAAAAATGGCTTATTCCTCAACAATTCTCCCCCGTGTCCTAACCAAGAACAAGAATGAATGAGGAATGATAAATGAGCAACAATGAATGAAAGAGTGAATGGAGAGAGTGAACAAAATGAAGGGTGTGAACCCACAAACAACCCAAAGATGGGTTTATATATTTACTTAAAAATCAAGAAGCTCACGTAACCACTTCTCTCAAATAAAAAAATTATGGGTAAATAAAATATAATAAAAGGACTTAGCCCCTTAAGCTCCCTCTCTCGTGGAATCGTATCCTATCTCTTTTCCTTGTATGTCTTGTAGCCAATGATGTATTTTTTTTATTAATAATGATCTAAGCATTACATTTCCTAGGCACTCCGACCTCTTTTAATTGTTTGGGTGCTCCGGCCTTTCATAAAATAAACATAATAGATTATTTAATCTGGGGACCCAAAATTGGGGTATTACACCCTTTGCATGCAAATGCATAATGGTGCTTGGGATAGCACTTGGAAGTGAAACAACCCATAGAGAGGACATGTGTTGTGATTTGAGACCTTTTTTTATAGTGCTTGAGGCCTAGAAGCTTCATTTTCTTGTGCAAGACCCTTGTTTTTATTTTTGACCATGGTCTAAGGCATTAAACCCATTATTGCTACCCAAAAAGAATTAATAAAGGCCATATCCCACTTAATGGTCAAATATCCCATAGAAAGGTTATATGTGGTGTTTGAATGAAACTTTCATGATGCTTGAGCCCAAGAAGATTTGTTAAATTCCTAAAGCTTTGGTGCCCTTCCCTAACCATTTTCAATACCTAAAGACCCATCAATTTTGTTGAAAGCATCATAATGTTCCTTGGAATACCACTCATAATCAAAATATCCCCCCAAAATGAATTGTGGGTTGTAGTTATTTTGCATGGTAATTGAGCCCAAGAAGCTTCATTTAGGGCACAGGGTCCTTGTGGTTCTCCCTTGATCTTCATTAAATCTCAATACCATTCTTCGCTCACAACTAACCTAGTCATGGTGCCCATATCCCACTTTGAGGTGATTGATACCATACAAAGGTCATATGTGATCATTTGAGCACTCATACATGGTGCTTCAGCATGAGAAATAAGGTTTAGGGCCAACTCATTTTTTGTCCTCCCTCAATTATGTGTAAGGATAGACCCATCCATGATGCCAAAGACCTTCTAATGGAACCCATATTTAACCCATATGCCAAAGAATCCCTAAAGGGTGATGTGTCATGGTTTCTATGTGTTGTTCCTAGTGCTTGATCTCAATAAGGTTTAATTAGGACACAAGGCCAATATTTCCCTCTTAACCATGTTTATACATTGACACCCATTTCTAGTGCAAAAAACCTACTCATCGAACTTATATCCCACTTGGAGTCCAAAGACACCCTATGAATTTTTCATGTATTAGTTTGAGGACTTGTTCAAGTATATTGAGCTTGAGAGGATTCAAAAATATCCTAAGGAACTTGTTTTCATTATTTGATAATATTCAAAGCCTTACAACCCATCCATGGTCAATAAAACCTTCTAAAGGTGTCCATATCCAAATCAAATGCCAAAGACCCCCTAGATAGGTGTGGTTCCATGTTGTTTGTCATGGTTCTTGATTTATAGAAGATTTGTTTGGGCCTAAGGACCTTGTTCCCCTCCTTTAACATTGTTTAGACCTCAGGAACCATTCTTTCTACTCAAGATCAAGATTCACTATGCTCATGTTTCTCTAGTAGGCTAAATATAAACTATATGGGTTGTGTGTGGTTGTTGGAGTTTGCATTCATGGTCAAGGCCTCGAAACCCATCTATGACATGGAAAACATATAAATGGCACCCATATCCAACTCTTATGCCAAAGACCCACTAGTGAGGAATCATTTCATGGTTTCAAGGCATTTTTCATGGCTCTTGAGGCTAATAAGGTTCAATTAGGGAAAGGCCCTTATTCCCCCCTTTGACCATGTTTAGGCCTAAGAACCATTTATATTCCACAAAACTTGTTCATGGTGCTTGCATCCCACTAATAGGGTTGGAAACAATCCTTACAAAGGACTCAAATATTTATTTGGGGACTTGTTCATTATTCTTGATCCAAAGAAGATTAAAAAATATCTAAAGAAACTTTAGGGCTTGAGCTCCTTGTTCCCCCCTAAACCATGTTCAATCATCGAGACCTATTTCCACTACACATAACCTACTCATGGAACCCATACCCCACTTGGATGCAAAATAACCCTAACCATATCTTTGAGAACCATTCCTAGTGTGGACTTGTTATAGAGAAAATTGTAGGTTGGGAAAATCCCGAACCAACCACAAAAAAAGTGTTGCAACTTGGAAATCCTACACCCAATGTCACCTTGATGTAGGTCATGCACTTCAAGGGTGACTAGGTCACTCTAGGGAGGCGATCCTAGTGACCCTAGGGGGATTGAGATGGAGATGGAGATGCATGGAATTGAAGCCCCTATAGGTCAATTCTAAGTGGAATAAAAGGTAGGGAGATATTCCTTCCAAGTCAAGTAATTGTTGCCCCATGAGTATAGTACTTCTCTGGATGATTGTACCTGCCCGAGACACAAGAAAAGACACTTTGCAATTATAGATGTTGGTTGGATCAGCAAGTTAATATTTCTGTCCCTAATTTTCAGCAGTAGATATCAGTTTATATCAGCAAATAAAACATCTAAAATCGGCATATAAAGATCTAGACTAGTTAGGTAAATCAACATCAAACTTAGCAATGAATATAAACTGAAAATTTCCACTTAGGAAGCAAGAGAAGATGGTTGTTGTAAACATGTGTTTTCTGCAGAAAATTGCATTATTGTGGCTGTAGCATTCAGGGGCATGTAGCATAAAAATCAACCATGGAAAAGTCCCAAGAACTAGCCCAAAAGGTGCGCCCTAGTTAGTAGACTAGGTGAGTGAAGTTAGAGAGCTAGTCTAGGGTTAGTTTAGGAGTTATGAGAGTGTTAGTATCTATGTTTATGCAACCCTAATGGTTGTAGGTTAAGTTTGTAACAGAAATTTGAGTGTTGAGAGAGAGAGGATGCCCTAGTGGGGAAAGACTCCTCTCAATGAAACAAATCAACTTCAAGCAATAAACCTTTCAAAAGACCAAAAGTTGTGTTTCCAAAGGCAATGATTTTATATCTCCAATGCAAAAAAAGAGTATGACTAGTGCCTTTACTATTGGTTTAATGGAGTCAAATAAATAAAGAGCTTATAGAAGCTACCTCCTTGGGGGTGTAATCCCTTTTACTTCCCAAGGCAAGTTTCTCTAAGCTAGGGTTTAAGCTAAGAGGATGTATGCCCTTATACTTCTCTTAGCAAACCCTTGTATAATCAATGAGATGAAGCAATAAAATGACGAATACTATGGTGGGGGTGTATTCCCTTATATTTCCCACCTATTTCCTAGCACAATAACCTTCACTTGAAACAATGATATCATAATAGTAAAACACCATACCAAGATCAAGAGAAATTCTAAGATAATCCACCACAAGTGCTAGAAATAATCATCCAAAGCTAGCGCTAGACCTCCTCCATCAACCATTCATAAACATAGCCATAAACAAGTGCACAAGAGATAAAATATCCAAGTGTGGCACAAATTTCAGACCAAGGCCTCTCACAAGAGGGAGAGTTATGATTAAAATGAGATCTTATGATCTCTATTTATACAAAATGTAACGAACATAGCTTGTCCACAAATTAACCAGGATTAAAACACCATAATAGGGGTCAAAAACCCTAATATCTCCCCCTTAACAAATTAATACTAAACAATTCACTTAAAATTTCAGTTTTTTCACAAATATAACCCTAATTTAGGAGGGCGCCACCCCTTTAGGGGACATTTTTCCACTTTGAGGAAGTCGTTGGTGTTGGAGAAGCATGGATAGGCCTCCTAATGCCACATGTCAAGAATCTAAGCACTCTCATCATGGTGAAGACCCTTATCCTCCTCAAACATACATGTGACAAAAGAGTGGCACCTCACCACCATGCCCTAGCCCCAAAATCATGATGTCAAGCTCAAAAGTGGAACATTTTTGCCCTCATAGACAAATCATTTGTCAAGTAAGGGCTGGGCTAGGTTGTCCAAGTCATCATCAAGGTCGTCCAAGTCCGATCTCTCTCATCTAGCATGCAGGCCCCTGGCATCCAACCTATGGTCTTGTAGCCCTATTGGAAGCCCAAGATAGGCTTGTTCTCCCAAAACTATCCACCAACTAGGTCCTGCAAAAAAAAATGAGCACACCATCCAAGGATCTCAAGTCATAACATCATGATAAGTGAATCCAATCAATAAATAATCCATCTAATCATGTGCATCAAAGATCACTATATCAAACAATTAAAAACTCAAAGACACTATGTGACTTGTCAAGCTTGAATATGGGAGGGTTGACAAGGTGTCCTATTGGGTAGATCTTTCCCGAGGTCAAGGAGAGTTTCCAAGAGATCCCTCTCTAAGCCATGTAAATTGGATGAAGTGGTTGGGGTCACGACTCAATGGGCATAGGGATCATGGAATATAAGTGATTTTAGTGTCTCATTCATGGGTTCCTTTGTAAAGGGTTTTTGGTACCTTCATCTGCAATGCACTTTTTCCAAGCCCCTCAATTGCATTTTATCTTTCTTTATTTATTTTCTTTCAATATAGCATAAGGAGAGATTCAAGGTCACTGCCCTGCCATGGTGACCAAATGATGGAAATGTCACCCAAAAACACCTAATGGAAATGAGAAGGTTGGATCGTGATTAGACCCCCTTTCTCTTAGCCATGCAACTGAGAGTGAATGCCCTGGTTTGGTGACCAGATGATGACAATGTCATACCACTAGATATCCATGGACATGATAGGTTGGTTCGTGATGAGACCTCCTATCCTTCAACTAACCTTTTAAGCATTCTTTATTATATTGTGGGTCCCCTTTATTCAAAGATAAGCATTTTGTTTCTTTCCTAGGTGATCCATGGGCGAAGCATACAGAAGGTTTATACAAGGCTTTTATATTTTACCCAACATCAACCCCTTTGGGCCTTTAGCCCCTTCTTCCCATAGAATGAGAGACAACCCCTTCTTGGATCAATACACCTTAAAATCCAAAAATATAAGGAAATGGAGAGGAACAATGATGGAAAGTGGTAAGTATGGTAGGGAACAATACGATGGCTCATTAAGGGAGTTCCCGGTAGCAAACCCATCCCCAAGGAAAACCACTTACTAGGGCACAATGTCAACCACCAAGGTGAAACAAGGAAAAAGGCAGAATGTCCAAGTACACATCATGAAATTAAATGGATTAAATGTTGAAATTATTCTCACCATAATACTGACTTTCACCTCATGGAGCAAGGCCCACTGCCTTTCGGAAGCTAACTGGTGTGGTGGATGCCATCTGCAAAATTGTGACCATCTATGGTGGTGAGTGGGTTTTCCATATTTTAAAAAGGGTATTGTTGCTCATGTAGTCTCTTGGCACTCCATTTCTTCAACCTAAGGGCCTCGAGATATGATCTCCTTAGTTATCCACAAAATGGGGATAACATATGGCCCCTACGTGGGGACATGTGCTCATCGTAGAGTGCATGAGAACCGCAACATCTCATGGTAGACACGTTCCTTCAAGGAAACATCAAACTATTAAGCGTAGGATGGCCTACTCATCCTTGTTTTCATATGATGATAATTAAAGCCAACTAAGCTAGAAAAATAAAATTTTGACATTTTTCAAAAAATAGCTAAGCATGAAATCAATATGCAAGTAGAGAAAAATGAAAATGATATGCATCTAAACTAGTATGAGAAATTAGGATGCAAATGAGGGGAATCAAAATGACTTACCTACTTACCTGGGGACCATGAATAACACATGCTAGATGATTTTAGGTGAATTCATACAACCAGTGTAACCATTTTATCATCTCATCAAAGTATCTCCCCTTATGCTTAATCATATAATACAACAAAGATAAGTCAAGAAAATAATAATCATTATTATAAACACACATATAATCAATCATGAAATAAAACTCATGAAGATGGGTGGGAGGGAGGAAATCCTACTGAAAAGAGAAGTTGTCAGCTCGATCATCTCGCCTGAAAGTGTAGCCACAAGACTGATCAATCCATCTATGAAGGGGGCTATTATATGTAGACGAAGGATCATCTTCATCCACACACAAAGACTCACTTCTTGTCAAGGACTGAGAAGAAATGAGAGATCAAAAGAATACTACATCGTCTCTTGGAGAAGAAGGTAAGAGGTAAGGAAGAGTCTCAGGTGTAGAAAAACACCACCTCTTTCCCTGTGAAACTCCATGGAACTCTCCAAGATTAAAATACTTTCTCTTCGAAGAATGAACCTCTGAATGCTCTGAGGTGGCCACGTTCTGGTATTCCTCAAAATATGAGCACAACAATTGGAAGTCCTCATAAAACAAATCTGCATCCTCAAAAGGGTATGTACCAAAGGATGACTGAAGATCACTTTGAGTATGTTCTGACAAGTCATCCTCGAAGCAGTGAAAAAAATATGTAACCATATCATCACCAGGAAGCCAAACATCTAAATCATATACGTATGAGTACCACTCCTCTAATAATGACACCCCCTCTACCTGAGAGCTACCCTAAATGTCATAAATGGGTTCTCTATCAAATTTGAGATAACTAAGATCCCATCTGCATTTGCCAATTTGTATGAAAGTGTCTATAGGATCATCAACCATATCGAAGGGTACTTTCATAAGACCATCAATATGACTGAAAATGACTATATTTTCGTCTTTGTGCACAGGAGGAGCATAGGCATGGACGTCTTCAACTAGACCTTCATCATCGATACTGATTGATTCTTCAACATTAGGAGGTAAAAAAGGTTGGAAAACCTCTCCTTCATCAAGTGAGATTAAAGATAGTGGTGCCTCAATATGTTGTTCTTTATCATAATTCTTCTTTCCTTTTATAGACAAGCCCCTCCATCGCCTCTTCATCACAAGAGGATTCATTTTTGAGTGTCATTCTTTTCTTTCTTTTCTTCAAGGGGATCTATCATATCCAAGGTTTCCTTCGACACTTATTCAATTTCAAGGTCATGGAATAAAGCATCATCAAGGTCTTTGAAAGGGTCACAACTCAATGTGTTCTCTTCTTCATCACTGTAATAAACCTCAAATCTGCCAAATAAAAAAAAAAAAATCCTTTTTGTTCATACATTCATCCTTGAATAGCTTCGATATTCAAGAGAGGTAGGCTTTCTATTAGATTGCTTGATTCTGAAGGTTTTTCTAGAGTACTTACTGTCATCGACTGACATTAACACCCAACTTTAAAGTTTCCAAATCGACGATATAAAAAATGCCTACTCCATTTTTTCAAGTTTATTTAAAGTCCTATGATTATAATTAATTTCCTATCTATGTGCACCTATAACCATTACCATAGGCTTAAACTACAATGATTTTTGGATTTCTGGCCTAATCCTCCTACGTTAGACTATACACATATCCATGCCAAGAACAATCAAATGGACTTAGGTAAAAGTAGAGAGTTAGATTATACTCCTCTGTGAAATGTTTTAATACAGTGTAATCCAACCACTTTAATTTAAAATCATTTGGATAAGGGTTAGTGGTTAGGTAAGGCCTTCCGAGTAA
Source organism: Picea mariana (assembly GCA_032191745.1). Lineage (NCBI taxonomy): Eukaryota > Viridiplantae > Streptophyta > Pinopsida > Pinales > Pinaceae > Picea > Picea mariana. The sequence continues at coordinate 24,474 of JASDQU010739363.1, read as the reverse complement.
ACTTAGAGTACGAATCTACTATAACCCTCTGCCCATTTTCGCAACCCCACTCAACAACACCTTTCCAAACTGTAGCATCAAATGAACATTGTATTAACTACATTCATTGTACTTTAGGGTTAAAGGTTTTCCATCAGTCGCATAGGCACTTCCTTAATCTGTAGCCCATTGAATACCATAGGAGAGGTAGGTCTGACAATCATTTAATCCTAGCGATGGCATTAAAATGGGTAGGGTGTATGCTAACGTCAAGGCCATCACCTAACAAGTTATCCAATAAGGGTGTGCCAAGTCTATCTCATCACCTGGCCTTTTGTACCTGTAGCATTTATTCTTTGAGGAAAGGGTTTTCTAGTTTACTGAACTTTTCTTTTTGTTGTGGGGAGGTCCTCCGGAACCTAGCTCTGCGATGCTGACTCCTTGGCGAAGGGAAACAACTGTGAGGATTTCCTCTGATGGAGGCGGCATCTTTGTCTAACCAACTGGTGATTTTTCACATTATTTATGCATCTCTAGTTGTGCATTAATGATCAAGTTCTCCTTCCTTTGTAATCACCATGGATTGACCTACATGGCGTAGTGATTATTTCTGAATGTGGGTAGCTATTTCCTCATTGCCAAATCTCAGGAAGAAGGGTTCTGGAATTTTCCTCTCTCCTGATAATTACTTCTCATTACCGAACCATCCTCTTTTCAGGGTAGTCCGAAGGGCTTGGTACCTCATTCTTATGCTTTCCTGGTGCTTCATAAGTAGTTTTCCTTTAGGGCTTACTCGTACCACTCTCTTTTACTATCTCTATATCATCGATTTGGTATTGTGTTTTTGCGAGACCTTTCCCGAATTCTAGAGATTAAATGTATAAGGAAGGGAATTCCTATTAGTGCATTGTATCCTTGTCCATACTGAATGAACTTCCATTCGTAGACTCTAATTACCTGTCGTGGTGGGTTTTCTATGAGTGTATTGAGTAATTCTTTTCCACCCTAGCTCTGTTTGTCCATCTCTAAGAGTTCTTTCGCGTATGCCCCTTCACCCATAACCCGTAACTCCAAGGAAAAATCCAGATAGGCCCTTCATAGATTCAGTATCTAGATCTTGAGTTTAACTGACAATTACTTACGGACCCTGTAATGTCTTACCGCAGTCTGTCATTAAATATTTTCTTTTGTTAACTTGAGAAACGATTTCATATTAAAATTTAGGTATTTTCATATTAACTGGTTTTTTATTTTATTTCCTTATGAGGATCCGGTCTAGTAAAAATCTTTGGCTTCGTTTGGACCTTGGTAACTAGAGTATATTCATCCACTATTTAGTGTTTTCGAGGTTTGGCATTGGAATTGTTATTTTAATTACGAAATTCGTATTTTCTTGCATAATCTTTTTCTGGAATTGGATATTGAACTAAAGATGGGGCCCAGTTTGATGCAAGGGTACCCATCAGTTTACTCAAGCTCTCTCCTCCTCGTTCGGTTTGGGGACGACCACTACTAGGAAATGGAGCACACCCTCAACAATTCCAAGATAAGTACAAGATCTGTTAAGTGATATTCTTTGGACACTTTCATTCATCTTCCTATCGTATAGTTCTAATGTTTTCGATGGTATTTTTTTGCAGATTTCTCGCCGATGTACGGTTTAGGATATCCATGCCCACCCTTGGAAACCAAGGTATTCGGGTTCTGTGCTCGTAACCCTCTCCGTTTCATCTTTTTGGTTCTAGAGGAAGGGCATGGCCCTTTTCCAATATTTTTATTAACAATGTAGTTTCTGTTCCGGTTTCAATATTGTAAGAGTAACCCGTCTTGGGGTAGTATTTCCAACCCATCTTGGGGTAGTATTTCCTATCGTTGGAAACAACACAGTAAGGGGTATTTATTTGTTTCAAAACTGGTTGAGATATGTAATATATTTCGCAAAAGAATTTCAGGATTTCCCTCCTGCTTACCTATAATAGCATACTATTTATTTCATCGGTTTAAATTTATTTAACACCATGCTGACTTCTTCAAAATTAGGATTTTGAATTGAATAAAGGAGCTCAACTATTGCCGACTGTTTGTGTATATCACTTGTAATTGACTCCAGAAAGCATGGTAAATAAATTTGATTTGCGCCTATCCCATGATCATGTTAAAATCTTTCCTCTTTGATTTCTAGGTGATTATGCTATTGTTTACATAGTTATCAATTTATTCAGGAGTATGTGTAAATCATGTGAAGTTTCGGGATGTCCTTTTATTTCCTTAGGCCTTCGCGCCTCTCATGATTAGTTCTGGTAATTTTATCAGTATTATCTGATTTACTCCAAAATTTAATTCTCATAATTTGATCTATGGTCCCATAGACCAAATCGTCCTATAACTCTCCATTAAATACGATTACAGTTATCTCCTAATAACCGTGACTATTCAGTTTGTACATGGAAGAATCTTAGCCAATTTCTATACTTCCGCTCATACTTTTGTATACCACATAGTAAGTATACAACCATACATAAATATGTATACATTATATAATTCACACTTGCACTGCATACACAGGTAACTCCAACCTGTGATACAATTTATTCGTGGGGTTTTTCCTATAGTGTTTATCCTATTCATAGCAGTAATCCAATTTACATAATTTATTGTTCCTGGAGTTTGACCAGGCTTATCCTTTCATCTAGTAAACTTACAGACGTTAGTACTCATAACATAAATAGGGTGCAGCAAAGATAACCATTCAAAACTAGTATATAACAAAACTAATATGCGACAAAGGTAATCCATTCAGAACTAGTATAGGAACATTCTGGTAATTCCTAAGTTCAATAGTATGCATTAAATATTTTGTCTCTAGTATTATTGCTATTCAAAATTAACAGATGCATTCTATCAAGTATTTAACCCTATAACACTCATCCAAAGAAGGGGGAAGAATAACATATCTGAAATAATGCACGAAAGACAAATGGAACAACCACGTTCCTCCCAACCGTAGAATTGGGCAGCCAAATCACTTGCCCGGTTCACCCCCTAGCCTGACCATGAATCTATGAGGGAGAACTTGGAAAAATCCTCCTCAGCAAATTCCTTCATCTCCAACATATTTCTCTTTCCTCACACTCAATCAGTAGTGTTCATAACAACAAGAAAAAATCAATAGTCTCTTTCCCCAGCATACTAGGCAGTGTCCTGCCTCCTCACATATGATTTATAAAAACAGTTCTTTTTGCCTAGGTCTTTTTTCCCCCTTGGGAATTTTCGCATATTTCTAAATCCCTAATTTTCAAGGGCCTCCAATGGCCAAATATTTGATTTTCCACCTGTAACAATCATCCTATAGGTAGTTCCAACATGTTCCCCACTCATGGAGTCATGGTCAGCTGAATTTTTAACATGGTTGTTCCATTTGTCTCCTACAATTAATATAAAATCTTCAGTTTTCATACAAGTGTCATAGTTAAATAGTTAGTTGAGTCAAATCAAATCTTTGTCCAATAGTCATAATAATTTATTACAGTTATCAAATTCGAAATTCGGAATTTCCATAAATGGCAAAAATTTTCCAAATTCGAATTTACTAGAAACAGGATAATTTTCCAACCAATTTTAAATTTCAAAAATACTTTAATTTTGGGGATGTCACATCCTTTCCCCCTTCAATAAAACAATGTCCTCGGTGTTCGTTCCTTTCTTGGAATAGGATTGGATGAGATTTCCACAAATCTCCCTTAACTCCCAAGTGGCCTGCTCAGGACTAAAGTGCTTCCATTGCACCTTTACCTGAGCGACGACTATGTTACGAAGTGCTATTTCTCTCCAGTCCAGAATGTGCAGGGGTTCCACCTAGAACTCACCTTCGGGTTCCACCTGCACCAAGTTCCAATCAATCATATGAGTAGGGTCATGTACATACTTTTTCAACAAAGAAACATGAAATACATTATGAATTCTTAGATTAGCTGGGAGTGCAAGTTGGTATGCTATGGGTCCAATTCGAGCTAGTATCTCGAAGGGCCCACAAAACCTGGGTGCATCTTGGCACGGTTCCCGAACTTCAACAAACTTTTTCGAGCTTTGAACTTCAAATAAACATGGTCTCCCACTTGAAATTCCAAGTGTATTCTTTTCTGATCTACATAACTCTTATGTTTGTCCTGTGCTTCCTTTAAGTTCTGTTGTACCTTCCTTACCATGTTTTCCATTTCTTGGAGCATATATGGTCCAACCATGAGTCTATCAGTCAGGTTATCTCAACTAATTGGATTTGTACACTTCCTGTCATACAGTACCGTGAAAGGGATTAACTTAGCCGAAGTTTGGTACCCATTGTTATATGAAAATTCTACCAAGTGTAGATAGTCCTCCCATTTGTTCGGTTTTGTTCTTACGTACATGTAGAGCATATCCTCTACGATTTGGTTCATCCTTTCGGTCTGTCCATCCGTTTGTGGATGATAACTCATACTGAAATTCAAATTAGTATTTATCCCTGCAAACAATTCCTTCCAAAAAGCGGATGTGAATTTTACGTCTCTATCCGAAATCACCATTTTAGGAATACCATGCAGTCTAAAAATTTCTTTCATAAATATTTTAGCAATGTTTATAGCTTTAAAAGTAGACTTTACAGGAATAAAGTGTGAATACTTATTGAGTTTATCGATTACCACCATGATAGAATCATTCTGTTTTTGAGTTTTAGGAAAACCTGTTATAAATTCCAACGATATGGTCTCCCATTTCCATTCTGGTACTGGTAATGGTTGTAATAGGTCCGTTGGATGCTAGTGTTCGACCTTAACTTGCTGACAATCTTGGCACCTAGCCAAGTATTCTGTTGTTTTGCCCTTCATATTAGGCCAATAAAATAGTTTTCTAAGTGTTGTTATTGTTTCCTGGTATCCTGGATGGCCAGAATACGGTTCCTTATGCACTTCATCCAAGACTATTAACTTTAACTCTACTTAATCTGGTATGTAAAGTCTGTTTTTAAATTGTAATAGTCCCTTCTTGTTAATACTTAGATCTGGTTTATCTAATTTTGCAGTACTATTTTGTAATTTTTTCCCTTATCTTAGTGTAATTTTCGTCGTTAATACCTGTCGTCCTTATTCTTTGTTCCAGATCACTTTCTACCTTGTTGATATTTATCTCAAATAACCCATGGACTGTTCTACTTAAAGTGTCTGCTACCTTATTTTCCTTACCCTTGATGTGTCTGACCTCAAAGTCGAATTCGCTCAAAAAGTCTAACCATCTTGCTTGACTTGCCTTAAGATTAGGTTGGATAAATAGATATTTTACACCGCTATTATCCGTCAATAGTAGAAATTTTCTGCCCATTATGTAGTGACCACATTTTTAAGGCATGTATTACCGCTGCCAATTCTAATTCATGAGTGACATAATTTCGCTCATGTTATTTTAATTTTCGGGACTCATAATAGATAACATGTCATTCCTGAGTTAGGACACCACCTAGTCCTTCTTTACTAGCATCAACACATACGGTGAAGTCTTTATCTGAGTCTGCTACCTTCAATATGGGTGTAGTTGTCAATAATTCCTTTAGTTTGTTAAAACTGTCTTGACACTTCTGTGACCAGTTAAACTTGGTCCCTTTCTTTTGTAGTGATGTAATAGGGTAGGCTATCTTGGAAAACCCTTCTATAAATTTTCGGTAATATCTGGCGATTCCCATGAATGACCGGATATCCACTACATCCTTAGGTATCGGCCATTCCATAATGTCTTTTATCTTCTCAGGGTCTACGACAATGCCTTTTGCTGAAATTACATGTCCTAGATATTGTATTTCCTTTTGATAAAAGTCACACTTATCAAATTTGGCATACAGTTTGTGTTTTCTCAATGTTTGCAAAACTATTCTTAAGTGTTCATCATGTTCTTCCTCCATTTTTTAATAGACCAAAATATCGTCGACAAATATTACTACGAACTTGTCTAAGTACTGACTGAAAATACTGTTCATCAGACACATAAATGTGGTTGGTGCGTTAGTGAGTCTGAAAGGTATGAATACAAATTCGTAGTGTCGATATCTTGTTCGAAAAGTTGTTTTGTTTATATCCTCGTCTTTTATCCTCACTTGATGATAACCGGATTGTAAATCCACCTTTGAAAAGATCTTGGCCCCACCTACTTGATCAAACAGATCATTTATTCTAGGTAAGGGATACTTGTTCTTAATAGTCATTTTATTCAATTGTCTATAGTTGATACATAGTCTTAGAGTACCATATTTCTTTTTCACAAAGAGGACTGGTGCTCCCCATGGTGAAACATTGGGTCTGATATACTTTTTGTCCAACAATTTCTGCAGTTGTATCTTTAGTTCTGTCAATTAAGGTAAACTCATTCGGTAAGGTGCTTTAGAAATAGGGGCTGATCCAGGTAGTAGGTCTATGGAGAAGTCTATTTCCCTTCTAGGAGGTAATTCTGGTATCTCATCAACAAACATGTCTCTAAACTCACATAGGACAACAAAGTTTTCTAACTTTGGCTTATCTTCTTTTTTTAACAAATTTGTTACTTGGATGGCATAAACTTGACATCCTTTTCTCATACATTTCTTGAATTGCATCGCTGAAATTTGTCTAACTGATACAGGTTTTGGTATACCTTGGGTTGTTCTAGTGGTGCCATAATCGTCTTTATAGTTAAGTGTCTTTGCATAACAATCTAGTACTGATTTGTGCTTTTCCAACCAATTCATTCCGATAATCATATCATAAGACCCTAGTGGTAGGATGTTTAGACTTGTTCTTATGTTTTGACCATCTAAGATGAACTCAAAATCATAAATAAAGTAAACTACTTTCCTTTTGGTTCCTATTGCTAGTTGTACGAGCCATGATTTTGCATGTTTCAGTTTCTTAAGTTTGTTTGACTCTACTACATCAGGATTAATATAACTTAATGTAGCTCCAGGGTCAATTAAAACAAAAATTTGAATGTTATTGATTTTACCTTCGATCTCTGCCACAGAGGACTGGTGGTCATCTTGCCGGCCATCTATGGTTGCATTTATCCGATGCAGGCTTCTGCCCACGTCACCCACCATCGAGGCTTCCTGCAAACTATGAACATCAGTTCTGTTTGTTGAAATTAAATGTGGACAGTTCCTCCTTAGATGAGGTCCTCCACATTCCCAACACTTTAATGGCTCGTGAGGGTTGTCCCCAAACTTCTTCATTCCCAGATTTACCAGTTTATCGCTACCTTGCATATTCAAATGCTTGGAGTGAAAATCCTTTCTCGAAAAGCTTTTTGCTGCATTCTGATAAGGAGCTGGCTAGTATCCCTTCTTCCGCTGGTTCATTTGATCTTGTTTCTTATCCTTCCAGGCTTTGGGAAACTCTACCCGTTGTTTATACTGGCCGTAGCACATCCGTGCTTTCTTGAATACTTCACTCAAGGATTTGGGGTTGTCAAACTCGATTCTTTCCCTGTAGGACTATGGTAAATAGCTTAAGAATCGCTGGATTTTTACCTTATCCTCTCGGATGTACGGTACGAAACTTAGTAGTTCCAGAAATTTATTTATAAGTTCCTCCATCATCATCTGTCCAAGTCGTAACTTATAAAATTATTTTGTTTTCCTTTCATAATAGCTTTCAGAAAGGTATTTTTTTTTGAAATAATTCTTAAAGTCAGACCATTCCAACAGTTTCTCCTTTAGGCCTTTGGCCAATTTCAGGTCTTGACACCAAATGGTAGCCTTCCCTTTCAAATTGTAGATGGCCATTCTGACCTTCATATTGCTAGAATAGTTGTATGTCTGGAAGTAATTTTTGATGTCCAATAACCACGCTTCATCTTCTTCTCCTGCCCTGGATACTCCATCAAAGGTAGTTGGTTTAATCTTTTTAAATTCTCCTTCAAGGTGGTCTACTTGTTTTCTTTTCCTATATGTTTTAATTTTGTCTTCGGCTAAAGGTGTTCCTTCAGAAAAACTGTCTCCTTTTTCTGTTTCCGGCCAAGAGTTCTTGGAGGCCCTTTTGCTGACCTCTTCACCATTGTTATTGTCCTTTGGGATTTTCTTGATCACTATACTACGCAACAGGACTTCATTTATCTCTTGTTGTTCTTGCTGTGCTTTCTTCAATTTCTCATTGTCTGCCTTGAAAACCTGAAATTCAACAATAATATTCCTCATTGTTTCCAATACTTTCGTAGGTGTGCTCCCATCACTATTCTTCCTTGGATCTCTATGGGGTCCCTGCTCCGGATTTCCTTCCATTTTGATTTCTGCATCATCGTGAGCTGCCATAACTCACACAAAACATAAAGGTTTTGTGTTTGTAACAAAAAGGTTTATTAGTTTTTCATAGATCGTAATATATGTTAAACAACTAATGTGGCCATGTTCAGGTCCAATGTTGTAACCTGGCTCTGATACCATATGTAATAAACCTCAAATCTGCAAAATAAAAAAAATAAAAAAATCATTTTTATTTATACATTCATCCTTGAATAGCTTTGATATTCAAGAGAGGTAGGCTTTCTATTATATTGCTTGATTCTAAAGGTTTTTCTAGAGTCCTTACTGTCATCGAATGACATTAATACCCAACTTTAAAGTTTCCAAATCGACGATATAAGAAATGTCTACTCCATTTTTTCAAGTTTATTTAAATTCCTGTGATTATAATTAATTTCCTATCTATGTCCACCAACAACCATTACCATAGGATTACACTACAACGATTTTGGGATTTCTGGCCTAAGCCTCCTACGTTAGACTATACACATATCCATGCCAAGAAAAATCAAATGGACTTAGGTAAAAGTAGAGAGTTAGATTATACTCCTCTGCGAAATGTTTTAATACAGTGTAATCAGACCACTTTAATTTAAAATCATCTAGATAAGGGTTAGTGGTTAGGTAAGGCCTTCCAGGTAAACTCAGAGTAAGAATCTACTATAACCCTCTTCCCATTTTAGCAACCCCACTCGGCACCACTTGTCCAAATTGTAGCATCAACTGAACACTGTATTAACTACATTCATTGTACTTTAGGGTTAAAGGTTTTCCATGAGTTGCATAGGCACTTCCTTAATCCGTAGCCCATTGAATACCACAGGAGAGGTAGGTCTGATGATCATTTAATCCTAGTGAGGGAATTAAAAGGGGTAGGGTGTATGCTAACGTCAAGGCCATCACCTGACAGGTTATCCAATAAGGGCGTGCCAAGTCTATATCGTCACCTGGCCTTTTGTACCCGCATCCTTTATTCTTCGAGGAAAGGGTTTTCTAGTTTACTGAACTTTTCTTTTTGTCGTGGGGAGGTCCTCTGGAACCTAGCTCTGCGATGCCGAATCCTTGGCGAAGGGAAACAGATGCGAGGATTTTCTCTGATGGAGGCGACATCTTTGTCTAACCAACTAGTAAGTTTTCACGTTATTTCTGCATCTCTAGTCATGGATTAATGATCGAGTTCTCCTTGCTTTGTAATCACCATGGATTGATCTACGTGTTGTAGTGATTATTTCTTACTATGGGTAGCTATTCCCTCATTGCCAAATCTTAGGGGGAAGGGTTCTAGAATTTTCCTCTCTCCTGATAATTAGTTCCCATTACCAAACCATCCTCTGTTTGGGGTAGTCTGAAGGGCTTGGTACCTCATTCTTATGCTTTATTGGTGCTTCGTAAGTAGTTTTCCTTTAGAGCTTACTCATATTGCTCTCTTTTACGATCTTTGGATCATCAATTTGGTATTGCGTTTTCACAAGACCTTTCTCGAATTCTAGAGATTAAATGTATGAGGAAGGGAATTCCTATTATTGCAGTGTATCCTTGTCCATACTGAATGAACTTCCATTTGTAGACTCTAATTACCTGTCGTGGTGGGTTTTCTATGAATGGTATTGAGTAATTCTTTTCCACCCCAGCTCTGTCCATCCGTCTCTAAGAGTTCTTTCGTGTATGCCCCTTCACTCATAACCCGTAACTCCAAGGAAAAAGCCAGATAGGCCCTTCATAGATTCATTATCTAGATCTTGAGTTGAACTGACAATTACTTACAGACCCTGTAATGTCTTACCGCAGTCTATCATTAAATATTTTCTTTTGTTAACTTGAGAACCGATTTCATATTAAAATTTAGGTATTTTCATATTAACTATTTTTTTGATTTTATTTCCTTATGAGGATCCGGTCTAGTAAAAGTCTTTGGCTTCGTTTGTACCTCGGTAACTAGAGTATATTCATCCATTGTTTAGTGTTTTCGATGTTTGGTGTTGGAATTGTTATTTTAATTATGAAAGTTATATTTTCTTGCATAATCTTTTTCTGGAACTGGATATTAAACTAAAGATGGGGCCCTATTTGATGCGAGGGTACCCATCAATTTACTCAAGCTTTCTCCTCCCCATTCAATTTGGGGGCAGCCACTATTGGGAAATGGAGCACACCCTCGGCAATTCCAAGATAAGTACAGGATCTGTTAAGTGATATTCTGTGGACACTTTCATTCATCTTCCTATCGTATAGTTCTAATGTTTTCAATGGTATATTTTTGTAGATTTCTCGTCAGTGTACGGTTTCGGATATACACGCCCACCCTTGGCAACCAAGGTATTTGGGTTTTGTGCCTGTAACCCTCTCTGTCTCATCCTTTTGGTTCTATAGGAAGAGCACGGTCCTTGTCCAATCTTTTTATTAACAATGTAGTTTATGTTCCGGTTTCAATATCGTAAGAGTAACCCATCTTGGGGTAGTATTTCCTATCGTTGGAAACAACACAGTAAGGGGTATTTATTTGTTTCAAAATTGGATGAGATATGTAATATATTTCGCAAAAGAATTTCAGGATTTCCCTCCTTCTTACCTATAATAGCATACTGTTTATTTCATCGGTTTAAAATAATTTAACGCCATGCTGGCTTCTTCAAAATTAGGATTTTGAATTGAATAAAGGACTGTGTGTGTATCTCACTTGTAATTGACTTCAGAAAGCATGATAGTAAGTAAATTCGATTTGCACCTATCCCATGATCGTGTCAAAGGCTTTCCTCTTTGATTTCCAGGTGATTATGCTATTTTTTACATAGTTATCAATTTATTCAGGAGTATGTGTAAATCATGTGAAGTTTCAGGATGTCCTTTTATTTCCTTGGGCCTTCGCGCCTCTCGTGATTAGTTCTGGTAATTTTATTAGTATTAGCCAATTTAATCCAAAATTTAATTCTCATAATTCGACCTGTGGTCCCATAGACCAAATCATCCTATAACTCTCCATTAAATACGATTACAATTATCTCCTAATAATTGCGACTGTTCAGTTTGTACATGGCAGAATCTTAGCCAATTTCTATACTTCCGCTCATACTTTTGTATACCAGATAGTAAGTATACGACCATACATAAATATGTATACATTATTTAATTCACACTTGCATTGCAAACACAGGTAACTCCAACCTGTGATACAATTTATTCGTGGGGTTTTTCGTATAGTGTTTATCCTATTCATAGAAGCAATCCAATCTACATAATTTATTCTTCCTGGAGTTTGACCAGGCTTATCCTTTCATCTAGTAAAATTACGGATGTTAGTATTCATAACATAAATAGGGTACAACAAAGATAACCATTCAGAACTAGTATATAACAACAATAATATGCGACAAAGGTAATCCATTCAGAACTAGTATAGAAACATTTTAGTAGTTCCTAAGTTCAATAGTATTCATTAAATATTTTGTCTCTAGTATTATTGCTATTCAGAATTAACAAATGCATTCTATCAATTATTTAACCCTATAACACTCAGCCAAAGAAGGGGGAAGAATAACATATCTGAAATAATGCATGAAATACAAAAGGAACAACCACATTCCTCCCAACCGTAGAACTGGGCAGCCAAATCACTTGCCTGGTTCACCCCCTAGCCTGACCATGAATCCATGAGGGTGAACTTGGAAAAATCCTCCTCAACAAAGTCCTTCAACTCCAGCAGATTCCTCTTGCCTCACACTCAATCAGTATTGTTCATAACAACAAGAAAAAATCAATAGTCTCTTTCCCCAACATACTAGGCAACGTCCTGCCTCCTCACATATGCTATACAAAAATAGTCCCTTTTTCCTAGGTCTTTCTTCCCCCTTGGGAATTTATGCAACTTTCTAAAGCCCTAATTTCCAAGGGATGCCAATGGCCAAATCTCTAATTTTCCACTTGTAACAATCTTCTCAAAGGTAGTTCCAACATGTTCCCCACTCATGGAGTCATGGTCAACTAATTTTTTAACATGGATGTTCCATTTGTCTCATGCAATTAATATAAAATATTTTGTTTTCATACAAGTGTCACAGTTAAATAGTTAGTTGAGTCAAATCAAATCTCTGTCCAACAGTCATAATAATTTATTACAAGTATCAAATTCGAAATTCGGAATTTCCATAAATGGCAAAAATTTTCCAAATTCGAATTTACTAAAAATGGAATAATTTCCCAACCAATTTTAAATTTCAAAAATACTTTAATTTTGGGGATGTCACAATGAATTTCTTCATATGTGTGTTATTCAAATACTTCTTCATTTTCAAGGGCAAGAAACAATTCTCTTATGTGATTCATCATTTCCTCAACATCTTCATTGACGTCCTTTTCCTTTTCCACATGTAAATGTTCTTTCTTCAAGGCATAACAATTTATGAATGGGGGTTCAATCCATGGTGCCATTTTTCCATTGAATGAAAGGACACCTCAATGGAGTCACTAGATGAGATTAAATCTCATCAAAGGATGGAAAGGGGTAAAGAGGGAAAGGAAGGGTTCTAGGAAGGTGGATTTTCTAGATGAGCTTCAATGTGATCTCATCAAGAAAAGTGGAAAGGGAATGTCCCTTTGGTGGAGTCACTAGGAAATCTAAGAGAAAGGATTTGGGATAGCTTACCAAAGTGTTGTTAGGGTACGAAGAAGATTCAACATCTTCCTCGGAAACGGTGACAAAATGTTATAGCACAAGTTATAGGTTGGGAAAATCCCGACCCAACCACAAAGAAAGCACTACAACTTGGGAATCCTACACCCAATGTCACCTCGATGTAGGTCCCACACTTCAAGGGTGACTAGGTCACTCTAGGGAGGTGATCATAGTGACCTTAGGTGGATTGAGATGGATATGGAGATGGTTGAAATTGAAGCCCTTATAGGTCAATTCTAAGTGGTATAAAAGGTAAGGAGAGATGCCTTGCAAGTCAAGTAATTTATCCCCACAAGTATAGTACTTCATCGAATGATTTTACCTTCCCGAGACACAAGAAAAGACACTTTGCAATGATAGATATTGGTTGGATCAGCAAGTTAAGATTTTTTTCCCTAATTTGCAGCAGTAGATATCAGTTTATATAAAAAAATAAAACATCTAAAATCAACATATAAATATCTAGACTAGTTAGGTAAATCAACATCAAACTTAGCAATGAATATAAGTTGAAAATTGCCACTTAGGAAGCAAGAGAAGATGGTTGTTGTAAACTTGTGTTTTCTGCATAAAATTGCAGCCTTATGGCTGTAGCATTCAGTGGGATTTAGGAGAAAAATCAACCATGGAAAAGTACCAAGAACTAGCCCAAAAGGTGTTCCCTAGTTAGTAGACTAGGTGAGTGAAGTTAGAGAGCTAGTCTAGGGTTAGTTTAGGAGTTATGAGAGTGTTAGTAGCTAGGGTTATGCAGCCCTAATGGCTGTAGGTTAAAGTTTGTAACAGAAATTCGAGTGTTGGGAGAGAGGGGACGCCCTAGTGGGGAAAGACTCATCTCAATGAGACAAATCAACTTCAAGCAATAAACCTTTCAAAATACCAAAAGTTGTGTTTCCAAAGGAAATGATTTTATATCTCCAATGCAAAAAACAAGTATGACTAGTGCCTTTACTATTGGGTTAATGGAGTCAAATAAACAAAGATCTTAGAGAATCTACCTCCTTGGGGGTGTAATCCCTTTTACTTCCCAAGGAAAGTTTCTCTAGGCTAGGGTTTAAGCTAAGAGGGTATATGCCCTTATGCTTCTATTAGCAAAGCCTTGTATAATCAATGAGATGAAGCAATAAAATGATGAAGACTATGGTGGGGGTGTATGCCCTTATACTTCCCACCTAGTTCCTAGCACAATAAACTTGACTTGAAACAATGATAACATAATAGTAAAAGACCATACCAAGATAAAGAGAAATGCCAAGATAATCCACCACAAGAGCTAGAAAGCATCATCCAAAGCTAGCGCTAGACCTCCTCCATCAACCATTCATAACCATGGCCATAAACAAGTGCACAAGAGATAAAATATCCAAGTGTGACACAAAATTGTAGACCAAGGCCTCTCACAAGAGGGAGAGTTATGATTAAAATGAGATCTTATGATCTCTATCTATACAAAATGTAGCTAACATAGATTGTCTACAAATTGAGTAAAACACAAGATTAGGGGTCAACAACCCTAATATTTCCCCCTTAACAAAGTAATACTAAAAATTTCACTTTTTGCACAAATAAAACCCTAATTTAGGAGGACGTCACCCCTTTAGGGGACGTTTTGCCACTTTGAGGAAGTCGTTGGTGTTGGAGAAGAATAGATAGGCCTACAAAGGCCACATGTCAAGAATATAAGCACTCTCATCATGGTGAAGACCCTTCTCCTCCTCAAACGTCCATGTGTCAACAGAGTGGCACCTCACCACCCTGCCCTAGCCCCAAAATCATGACGTCAAGCTCAAAAGTGGAAGGTTTTGCCCCTCTTGGGAAAATTGTTTGACAAGTAAGGGGTCGGTTAGGTTGTCCAAGTCATCATCAAGGTCATCCAAGTCTGATCTTGCTCATCTAGCATGCAATCCCTTGACATCCAACCTGTGGGCACATAGCGCCATGGAAGCCCAAGCTAGGCTTGTTCTCCCAAAATTGTCCACCAATTAGGTCTTTTAAAGACAAATGAGCACACCCTCCAAGGAACTCAAGTCATAAAATCATGATAAGTGAATCCAATCAATAAATAATCCATCTAATCATGTGCATCAAAGATCACTATATCAAATAATTAACATCTCAAAGACACTATGTGACTTGTCAAGCTTGAATATGGGAGGGTTGGTGAGGTGTCCTATTGGGTGGATCTTTCCCTAGGTCAAGGAGAGTTTCCAAGAGATCCCTCTCTAATCCATGTAAAGTGGATGAAGTGGTTGGGATCAAGACTCAAGGGGCATATGGATCATGACATACAAGTGGTTGTAGTGTCTCATTCATGGGTGCCTTTGTAGAGGGTGTGTGGTACCTTCGTTCACAATGCACTTTTTCCAAGCCCATCAATTTCCTTTTATCTGTCTTTCTTTATTATATTTCAATATAGCATAAGGAGAGATTGAAGGTCACTACCCTGGCATGGTGACCAGATGATGGCAATGTCACCCACAAACACCTAATGGAAATGAGAAGGTTGGATCGTGATGAGGCCCCCTTTCTCTCAGCCATGCAACTAAGAGTCATTGCCCTGGTTTGGTGACCACATGATGACAACGTCATACCACTATATATCCATGGACGTGATAGGTCAACTCATGATGAGACCTCCTATCTTTCAACTAACATTTTAAGCATTATTTATTATATTGTGAGTCCCCTTTATTCAAAGATAAGTGTTTCATTGCTTTCTTGGGTGATCCCTGGATGAAGCATCTGGAAGTTTTATACAAGGCTTTTATCTTTTACCCAACATCAACCCCTCTTGCCTTTTATCCCCTTCTTCCCATAGAATGAGGGACAACCCCTTCTTGGGTCAATACACCCTAAAATCCCAATAGATAAGGAAATGGAGGGGAACAATGATGGAAAGTGGTAAGTATAGTAGGAACGGTAAGATGGCTCATTAAGGGAGTTCTTAGTAGCAAACCCATCCCCAAGGAAAACCACTTACTAGGGCACAATTTCAACCACCAAGGTGAAGCAGGGAAAAAGGCATAATGTCCAAGAACATATCATGAAATATAGAGAAATCTAATATACAACATAATCAAATGTATTAAATATTGAAATGATGCTCACCATAATACTGACTTATGCCTCATGGAGCAAGGCCCACTTCCTTCCGGAAATTACCTGGTGTGATGGATTCCATCTGCAAAACTGATACCATCTGTGGTAGTGAGTGGGTTTTTCGTCTGTGCAAAAGGGTATTGTTGGTCATGTAGTCTCTTGGCACTCCATATCTGCAACCTGAGGGCCTCAAGACATGATCTCCTTAGTTATCCACAAAATGGGGATAACAGGACTTAAGACACATTCTTATTTAGGGTCTATGTTATGGTTTAATCATGTGACTTGTATCTCTCTATTAGGATAAAAATGCCTTACCAGGGTCTTTTCTAGTGGTTCAAGGATGCACTCATGGGATTTTAGCATGAAAAGATTCATAAGTTGTAGGTGTTGTTCATGGAACTTAGGACTAAKAAGATTCATTTATGAAACAAGGCTCTTATCATCCTCCCCTAACCTTGRTTAGACCTTGASACCCAATCTTGGTTYACAGGTGACCTAGTCATGGCACCCATATTCCACTTAGACGTGAATAAAACCCTAAAGAGGTCATAGATGGTGGTACACAGACTCTTCCATGGTGCTTTAGTATGAGGAGTAAGGTTTAAGGTTAGAATTTTTTTTTCCCTCCCTAAATGATGGTTAAGGAACCAACACCCATCCATGATGTCGAAGACCTCATAATAGCACCCATATTCAACTCGGATTCCAAAAACTCCTTGGGGAAGGCCCGTGTCACGATTTTTAAGTGTTTTTCATGGTGCTTTATCTAGAGAAGGTTCAATTAGGGCTTAAGGCCCTTATTTCTCCCCTTGAATATGTTTAGGGATTGACACCCATTTACAGTGCATAAAACCTAATCATGGTGCATGCATCCCACTTAGAGGCCCACAATGAATTCAAAAAAAGGACTTGTGTGTTGGTTTGACTTGATCAAATGTCTTAAGCCCAAGGATATTCAACAATATGTCGAGGCACTTTTTTTCCTTCCTTGGCCATGATAAGGGCCCCACAACCCATCCTCGGTGCATAAAATCTCATAATGACATTCATGTCCAACTCTAATGCCAAATACCCCTTATAGAGTGCATGTGTTGTGGTTTGCAGATGTTATTCATGGTGATTGAGCCTAAAAGGATATGTTTAGGGCCTAAGGACCAATGTTTTCCTCCCATGAACATGGTGATTGAGCTCATAAAGTTTCCTTTGTTGTTTAATCCCCTTCTTCCCCCCCTGGCCATGATTAGGCATTAACACCTATTTCCACTACACATAACCTATTCACAACACTTGTATTTCACTTGGATGGTAATGAACCCTGACCATGGTCCTAAGTAGCATTCTTAGTGTTGTCCCACAACATATTTCTTTTTAGGGCCTATGTTGTGGTTCAATCATGGTGCCTATCTCCCTTTAGTAAGATAGAGATGCCCTATAGGGGTCCCATGTGGTGGTTCGAGTATACATTCATGGCATTATATCGCTAGAAGATTTCATGTGTTGTAGATGTTATTCATGATGCTTGAGATTTAGAAGCTTCATTCAAGGCATAAGGATCTTGTCATCCTCCCCTCACCTTTGGTAGACCTTGAGACCTATTCTTGGTTCATAATTAACCTAGTCATGGCATCCATATCCCACTTGGAGGTGAAAGATAGCCTACAAAGGTCATATTTGTTGATTTGAGCACATATCTATGATGCTTGGGCCTAAGAATCAAGTATTAGCCCTAAAGTCTCTTGTTTCCATCCCTCAACCATGGTCAAGGAATCGAGACCCATTCATGACCTTCTAATGGCACCCATATTGAACTCAAATGATAAATACTCTATGGATAGAGATCATGTCACAATTTTCAGGGGTGTTGGTACTGGTGCTTTAGTTTAATGGGGATTAAGTCCATTATTTTCCCAGTTGACCATGTTTGTGCCTTGACACCTATTTCTAGTGCACAAATCCTAGTCATGGTGCTTGTATCCCACTTGAAGGCTTGCAAAGAACCTCTACATAGAAGTTGTGTGTTGGTTCAAGGACTCATTCAAGGTTCTCAAGATTGAGAAGATTCAACAATACCTTGAGGCAATTGTTTTCCTTTCTTGACCATGGTTAAGGCCTTGCAACCCATCCTTGGTGTGCAAAACTTCGTAATAGCATCCATATCCAAATCCGATGCCAAATATGCCCAAGAGAGGGCCTATGTTATAGTTTGTAGGTATTGTTACTAGCAACTAAGCCCAAGAATCTATGTTTAGGGCCCAAGGTTCAAGTGTTTTCCTCCCCTAAGCATGGTGCTTGAGCTTGTGAAGGTTCTTTTAGGGCTTAAGCCCCTTGTTTCCTCCCCTAATCATGTTTAGGATTCAAGAACCATTTGTTTCTACATAGAGGAACAAATTTGTTCTTAATGTGTGCGCTTTAG
>JASDQU010739362.1:146125-156728 GCA_032191745.1 Picea mariana | reverse complement strand
TAATAAACTGCTCCAAGTAGCCGCGTTGGCTGGGGCCGTGGATGTTTCCCCGTAGGGGTTTTACCACGTGAAAACATCGGTGTGTTGATCTTTGATCTGGTTATGTGAGTGGTTACTGAAGGTGTTCGTCCTCTGTTGGAATACCTGTGTTGTCGAACAATATGTAGTGTTATGTGGTTGTTCGTAAGCTTACTATGATCTGTTCATAAATTTTATTTAAGCTGAATGGTTATATGTTGGTTATTGCTTATATGTTGGTTATGAAGTTATGAAAATGTTAGGATAGCATTTCTTTAAAATATTTTTTTTTTTGTTTTATAAGGCTGTGTTGAGTAGAACCTTACAGGTCTGGGCGGCCAATATTTGCGCACCCAGATCTGCGACCAGGGTTCAATTCCAGACCCCCTTTGCCATTCTACCTTTAAGAAGGGGGGGAGGGGGTCTGAAATTGGGCGCGCAGTTTTCAACGTCTCAAATTTGAGCGCCTGGATCAGTGGCCAAGGATTGATTCCAGACCCCCTTTGCCTATCTACCTTTAATAGGGGGGGTACGGAATTGGTAGCTTAAAGTGCCCCCCCCCCCNGATTTCCTCCACCATCCACCTTCTGCCATGTGTCTTCCACTCAACACCATCCTGGCCCATCTCTTTCCCCTTTCCTCACTCCCACCTGCCACCTCCTGCCAGTTGTTCCTCCCCGCATTCTCCCTCGATTGCCACTTCCCCCATGTCATATTCCTTTTCCCCTTTTATCCCTCTCATCCTCCAACTCGCCCTCCTCCTCCTCCAGGCCTGTTGCCTTGCAGCTTCCTCGTCACTTTCCCATGGCACTTCACCTCGTCGTCCAGTGTCACAGCACCACCTCATCCTCCTCGCCAGGGTCTTGTCCACGTCCGCCTACTAGGTCTCCTTGTAACAGTCCAGCAAAGTAGCAACCAAAGAAAGGATGCCACGTTGTCTAAGTGCAGAGTTGACCGAGGTTAATCCCAATCCCAAGGAAGCAGTTATTGAGGTGGTTGGTGGTGGTTAGACATCGTCTCCACCATAAATGGGAAGCCCAGAAAAGGAATCGAGACATCTCAATTCTTCTGCGGGGTTCCAGGAGTCCAATTGCGTCTGACATAAGCGCACAACCGTCCAGAGACTGCAGGTGCACTCTGCTAGTAAACATGCAGACGTAATGTTTTAATGATAAGTCTTGGTTTTGCTGATGTTATTGGCTTTGGGTATATGTAGGCAATTTTTCCATTTTGTAAGGTATCGATGGTAGAGGAAAGCTCCCGAATTGTAAAGCTTTAACAAAGCCTCTGGTTCTCTAGTTATAGACTGACATTTTGAGACTTCTTCTTTAATGGCAGCCGACCTCCTCCTTTCATTTTTCCTCTGAATCTTAAATCCCGGGCATGGATGATCCAGTCGGGTGTTGTATAACTATATGATGCATGTTTGATTGTATTAGTTCTGCAATGTTTGAGGTTTACTTTGAAGTTTCTCTGGTTTGAGAGGACCTCATATCTGAGACTTTTCCCCTTTCTTTCCCTCCACTTACTCACTACTATGCAAAATTTACTAGCTTAAGTTAAATTATGACCTCGCATGTCTTTGATGTTCCAACCCAGTTTTTTGAGTTGAACGATATGGTTCTGAGTTTTCTTCCATTTGATCACCCCTTACAAACAAATAGTGACATAAATTGATGGGCTTCAGGCTTACTCCTGCTGCAATCCAGGAGTGACTTCTGACACCAACATTTCTGGCGTTGTTGCTGGGGACGAAGTTGAAAATTTTCCCTAGGATAGAACGACATCGAGCCTCTGATTTTAAAGGTGCATCAAGCATCAGAGCCCTACGAGATTGCTACTGCACACCTGACGACTCCATTGTGACGAATCCACTATGGCAAACCTTCTGTTTCAGTTGTGGCTTCCATAGGTAGACACACACGGTTCCATCCACAGCTGCCTCTAGCTGATTCGAAGGTGATTATCAGAAAAGGAAGGCCTCTCAAGGAGAAACTTCCACCGCTGAACTAGGTAATTTGCCATCTCCTTCTGTAGAAACTCCGTTTTCTTCTTCTCGGCTTCCTAGCAGACCTTTTTCTGAAGTTTCTTGTTTCCTAAATTTTGGAAGTGTTCCTACTGAGTTTTCTCCTCCTGGTCTGGGATTTGAGGGAGAAATCCTTATCACTCCCATCTCCCCTGAAGTTGTACCTTGGCATAGACCCAGGACCACAAAATATTTTACCACCCCTCCTTTTATTACTGTTGCTACTACTATACAGAGAGAAGCATATGCTGACTCAATCCCCCTAGCCTTCTCTCTAAATCCCTCGTTATTTCCCTTTCCACCTGGAAGCTCACTTCTAGTACCCCCTATTCGAGCTCCTTCTCCTACGAGTTTTCCTCCACTTAATATTCCTATGGCAGGAGAAAATCCCCCCATGACCAGAATGGAAGCTATAATAGCTGCTAGGTATGCTCCCCTTTTGTTACCTCAGCCTCTCAATTCCCTTCCGGCAGATGGATACCTTAAGCAGTTTCCCAAGTATACAGGCGAAGGGGACATAGCTGCAGAAGAACACCTTGAAGCCTTTTACAATTTTACAGATGATCATGTTATCATGCATGCAGGCGTATGGATGAAGATTTTCGTCCATAGCCATGAGGGCAAAGCTAGAAAGTGGTTTAGAGCCCTGCCTCCTGGATCCATCGATGGGATTGAGGCTTTGGATAATGCCTTTTTGAGATAGTGGGGAGACAAAAAATACTTCATGTATTACATGACAGAGTTTGGGTCTTTGGAGAGAAAGGAAGGAGAGTCTGTCTCTGACTTCTCCAAGAGATTAAATAAAATGTATAATAAGATCCCTGCTGAGATAAATCCCTCGAAAGCCTCTGCTAAAATCACTTACGCTAGCGCTTTTGATCCCGATTTTTGCCTACTGTTGAGGGAAAGGAGAGCCACTACTCTGGTTCACATGCAGGATGCAGTCGTGGAAGTAGAATCTAACATATTGGTTGTTGACCGACTCATAAATTAGGCTGATAAAGGCATATCCAGGAAGAGACCTGAAGCCTCCCCATATAATTCCTCTCCCCTTCCCCTTCAGATGGATGAGACAACTAAAGTGCTAAAATTGATTTTGGATAAAATGGAAAGATGGGAGTTAGAGGGGAAGACCATGTAGAAAAATCCCCAAAATACTGATAACAGAGGCTTCAGGAGGCCTAGTAACAATGTTCCACAGGCTTTCCCAAGGGAACAAAAGAGCAAAGACAGAGATGATCAGAGGATTCAAACCCCTCTCCAAACTAACGTAGTTTCTCATGAAGAAGGAGAGGAGATAGATGAGCTAGGCCCTGAAATTCACTATATTGAAGAAACTTCCCCTTTTCCTCATTTGACTCAATCTTCATATGAAGAATCCATTATGAACATTCAAATCAATGAGTTGGGTAAAGGGGAAAATTCCAGCAACACTCCTAACAGATACCATCTCAGGTCAAAGAAGAAAGAAGGGAATTTTGATAGCCAGGATCAACCCCTTATAGCAGGAAAGCCTGCTAAACCCGCAACAATCACTACTAAAGAAAAGGAAACTCAGAATACTTCACCAACAGCCAAAGAAACTGTCTCTGAGGTAAGGGAATCTCCTAAGCCTTTTTCTTCCTTTAGTTTTGAGCACAAAATTCAAAACATTAGGATTCTCGTACCCCTCTCAGAACTAGTTAAAAATGAAGATTTCAAAAGGTCCCTTTCCAAACTGCTACAATCTGAGTCCCCCCAGCCTTCCATGAACTCAGTAAATCTTCAAGATGAAAATCCAGCAGTCATCCTAGGTCCCATGGTAGAAGACATAGATGATTCATCCCCTCCCTTCTACACATCCCTGAACATACATGATAAGGTGTTGCATAATTGCCTCATGGATTCAGGAGCTTCCCACAACCTTATGCCCAAAATAGTCATGAAAGAATTGGGACTGAAAGTGACAAAGACTTATCATGATTTGTACTCTTTCGATTCAAGGAGGGTGCAATTCCTTGGATTCATCAAAGACTTGGTGGTCTCTTTATTTCGGATGCCAATGAAGAGTGTGGTCATGGATATTGTAGTAGATGATGTTCCCCCCAAGTTCGGCATGCTGTTGTCAAGAGCTTGGATTAAAAAACTTGGAGGAACATTATAGATGGATCTCACATATGCCACCGTTCCAGTCTTTGGAGGGGAACACATGAGGTTGTACAGAGAAGCTCAACTAGCCTACATTGTTAGTGATGAAGCAAACCCCACCAATCATCCTATCTTTGCACTTGACACTGATTTGGGGTCTAGTTTATTGCAACTCATTGATGCTCTTGAAGCCCCTTTTCAAATAAGAAAGCAGCCCATATGTAATCACGAGATACCTCCTCCAACCACCTCTGTTTGGAAGATGTTCTTCGACGAAGCTTCTTCTAGCGTAGGCACTGGAGCTGGAGTGGTTTTTGTGTCACCTTGTCAGGAAACCATATCCCTGTCATACAAGCTAGAATTTGAAACTACCAATAATGTGGCAGAATATGAAGCTCTTGTTCTGGGTTTAAGGGTTGCAAAAGAAATGGGAATTGAGGAGGTAGCAGTGTTTGGAGATGTTGAGTTGATTATCCAGCAAGTTAGAAATGCTTATCAGGCTAAGAATCCTCGGCTCAGGAGTTACAAAGATGAGGTGTGGGACCTGATTGATAATTTCTTCTCAGCTTTCAACATTTCTTTTAATCCAAGAGAGGAAAATGCTTTGGTCGATTCCTTAGCTGTCTCAGCTAGTCTATTCAGGATCCCTCTGCCGCCAAAGATCAAATATGATGTTGATATAAGATATAGGCCATCTGCACCAGACAATATCAAGCATTGGAAGGTATTTGAAGATGATCTTGAAATCGAAAAATTTCTTCAGTCCGACGATGAATTTTCTGCATTGCACATTGATCAGGATCCTGATCTCAAAAGTCACCCTCACCCTGGTGTATTTTTAAATAGAATTGTTGATCACCATATTATTCATATGCCCAACAATCACATTCCGAAGGGACTAGTCCCTTTAGAAACACTGTTAAATGGGAATGATGTGGCAGTAAAGGGTAGGGTTTCAAATGAAGATGCTGATACAACTGAATGCAACATTGGCACAAAAGAGGAGCCTAAGTTTGTCAAGTTGTCAAGCATCCTGACCAAAGAACAGAGGGGCGAATATACTGAGTTATTAAGAGAATTTGCTGATGTGTTTGCATGGACCTATGAATATCTCAAGACATATGACACATTTGTCATTGAACACAAGATCCCACTGAAGGAAGAGGCTAAGCCGTTTAGGCAGAAGCTAAGACAGATAAATCCCATGTTGTTGCCTGTCATGGAGAGAGAAGTGAAGAAGTTGTTAGATGCCCAAATCATTGTACCCTTGAGATATTCTGAGTGGGTAGCCAATTTGGTCCCGGTCAGGAAGAAAAGTGGAGAAATCAGGCTCTGTGTTGATTTCAGGAACCTGAACAGGAGCTCAAAGAAAGATAACTATCCCTTGCCCAACATGGAACACATATTGCAGAGGGTAACTGGTGCATCTAGGATATCCATGGTTGATGGATTTTCTGGCTATAATCAAATATCAGTCATACTTGAGGACAGAGAAAAAACAAACTTCACCACTCCTTGGGGCACAGTCATGTATGCCAAAATGCCTTTTGGATTAATGAATGCAGGAGCAACATTTCAACGAGCCATGGACATAGCCTTCATCGGGGTGAAAGATCAGTTTGTGGTGATCTATCTGGATGACATCACAGTCTTCTCCAGGTCTGATAAAGAGCACTGCTGCCACTTGAGAAAATTCTTCTTGAAATGCTGGAGGTTTGGCCTTTTCTTAAATCCCAAGAAATCTTTGTTTGCTATGAAGGAGGGGAAGCTCTTAGGCCATATAGTATGAGCGGAGGGAGTGAGAATTGATCCCAGTAGGGTAGAGGAAATTCAGACCCCGCCACTTCCTAGGTCTAAAAAGGAAGTCCAGGCTTTTTTAGGGAAGATTAACTTTCTGAGGAGGTTCGTCTCAAATTTTGCTGAGTTGGTGAAACACATCACAACCATGCTCAGAAAGGGAAATGAAGTAAAATGGATCGCGGAGCCCAGGGAATCTTTTGTCCAAATAAAAAAGGCATTGACTGAGGCACCTGTGCTGATCAGTCCTAATTATTCCAAGGATTTCCTATTTTTTCTTTTGCTTCTTATGATACAGTAGCAACGGTCTTATTGTATAAAAATGAGGAAGGGCGAGAGCAGCCCATCTCCTTCTTCAGCAAGGCATTAAGAGATGCCGAAATCAGGTATGAGATCATGGAGAAACATGCTTATGACTTAGTGAAAGCTCTCAAAGCTTTCAGAGTCTATGTCTTGCACTCAAGAGTGACTACGTACGTTCCTTCAGCCTCTGTGAAAGACATCCTTATACAGCTTGACATAGATGGGAGAAGAGGTAAATGGATTGCCAAGATCCTTGAGTTTGATTTGGAGATAAAGCCCACCAAGTTGGTTAAAGGGCAGGGTTTAGCCAAGCTGCTGGCTGAATCCAATTGCAAGGCCTTGGGGGTTAGCTTCATCAATGCTCTCTCAAAAAATCAGCAAGCTGAGTCGTCCAGCAAAAGCTCTCAGGGCGGCTTATCACTAGCAGAATGCACCTGGTACAGAGACATTTTGTACTTTCTATAAGAGTTGAAGCCTCCTGATGGAATGGGTAAAATCAAGACAAGAGCTCTAAAGCTAGAGGCGGTCAGATATTGCCTCATTGACCAAGTCTTGTACTAGAGAGACCCTCTAGGGGTGTTTCTGAGGTGTCTGAACCCACAGGAGGTCCAGAGAGTTATGTCTAATTTCCATAGTGGCCTTTGTGGAGGGCATCACTTCTGGAAAACCACAGCTCAGAAAATCCTCAGGGCTGGGTACTACTGGCCCACCTTATTCACTGACGTTTGCAGGGAAGTCAGAGCTTGCATCAAATGCCAAAGGTTCTCAGGAAAGCAGCAACTCAAATATCTGCCACTTAAGCCTGTAGTAGTTTCAACACCCTTTCAGCAGTGGTGATCTGAAAATAGAAGGCTGACTTGTTATGCTATGCAAGCACCCTCTACCTCATTAAATTAAACCTTAACAGGACCTTGCTTCATGTGTTAAAATATGCAAGATGGTTTAGGTGTTAAGTTCTTGCTGCTTTTTGTCAATGTATGTGTGAGAGGAAATGTTCATTTAAATGCTTAAATATATGTTATAAACAAATACACAGCAATATAAAGTGCATCAAATAACACAACAAACTCACAACAATACCAAGATGATAAAGGAGTTCACCCCTCTCTGGGCTACATCTCCTTGAGCCTCCTTCAATGGACTTGGCTCTTTGGGATTAGTTTGTCAAATTCTCTTTACAAGCTGCTGCTCAACTCCAATGGATTTAAAGACTGTACCATTGGATTCAGAATACATCTTAACCCCAAAAATGACTGTTGAAACTCTGCAAATGGACAATGGCTCATCTAACAATGACCTATTCTACATGTGACCTCCAAGCTTCCCTGAGATTGAATGAGGCACAAATACATGTAGAAGTCCTCCAATGGATCTGAAACCTATCCCAATGTGTTCAGAGCATAATAAACAGTCAGAAATGACTATTCAGTCTCAGCAAATGGATATGTGCTCATCTGAGCAATGCCTCAAACAATGAGGGCTTTAAGGCTCCTGAAGCTTCCTCAAACTTAAAATGTGAAAAAACTGCAAATGGGCTCTTCAAATGCCTGTGAAAATGGTTCCAATGGACTCAGGACGTCTAAAAACCCCTAGTTGGCATTTTACAGCTCCTCATTTGGCCAAAAATTGAAGAAGTTATGCTTGCTGCCATTTCTTCCCCTTCAAGCTCTGTTGTAACCTATTCGCCATTTCGCACCTCTGGAAAGTGAACCTGGCTTCTGAGCGTTTTCGATCACAAAACTCAGCACAAACGTGCTAATTTGTTGAACAGTTACCCAGAATCAAGCCCCTCGAGTCGGAGGTGTTGGGCGCATGGGGGGCCATATGGCCACGTCCCAGCGCATAAAGGGTTAACTGTTTCAATGGTTTAACCAAATGTTGACAAGTGGCGGGTACGTTTGAAAACCCAAACCAAAAACCGCGCGTTTTACACTACAATGTGGACACATGTATTTGAACCAAACCACGAGTGATAATAACAAATCAAACCCCGGGTTGTATACACCAAACCACGCCCCCAACATTTGCAATGGTCACATGGGAATACAATGTAACTGTGGCATAAAACTTCAACGCAAACCATTTAAAATATGCATTGGACATCTCAACGTAAAAAAAAACCCCGCGCGATATATTAGAATGGGGTCATATGAAATCCAGTGAAACCGAGGGCCATTTCAAAACACCCCCGCGCGCCCATTGTATCGGAGCAGTGGTCATATGAACTATACCATAGAACCGGGGTCAAAATTTAATACACCACCGCGCGTATATCCCCGAAGGGTAGGGTCCTGTGAACGGTGTGTGACCGGGGGATAGGGCTTAGCCCCAGCCCTAACCTCCGCCGTTTGCAACCATATGTAAAAATAAATAATGTATAACTCGAATTCAATTCAACAGCCAACGCGTGGCATGGTGGTCGTCGGGTTATGTTAAAATGTTGGCGCGCACGGAGGTCTGCGGTTCGATTCCGGTTGCTCCATAGAATTTTGTATAACAACCCAACAAACCGTAAACCAATAAACGGGTGTCACGTGGCAACCCTTGGTTGGGCCACGTGGCACCCATCCATTCATTCAGATGATGCCACGTGTCAACACGTGATTCGCCAATTTCCAACTAATCAGAACTCGACACGTCATCACTGCCACATCGTCTGTATGGTTGCACGTCAGCTGTACGGCCTACCACGTCAGCTGTACGGTTGCCTAGTCAGCATCCTTTTTTTTTACCTGTTTGTCTCGGCGAACAGATCGCGATAACTTCTCCATACGGACTCCGTTTGCGAAAGTAAATATACTGCCAGAATCAGGAGAACGAGACGGACGCAATGGCACCGTTTTCGTCGTATTTCGAGCACTTTGAATTTTGAGCAAATTTTAGACCCCTGGTCCAGATTATGATCACGCCTTCCCACTGAAAGGCTTTTGGACCCTCAAAAGCTTATAATTATCGATCTGAGCTTCAATGCTCTTCTTCTTTCAAGTTCTATCAACTGATTTTACTTGAAAAGTATTTTCGACAATCACCTGGGTACCTTGACATCCCTTGCACTGCAACTGGCCATGTCCCTCAACCACTGCTCTCTAGTTGCTGCTGACCCACTGTTCTCTTTGTACTTGGAAGACTGCCAGCCTTCCCACTGAGAATCAAGTCCCTCTTGTGAACTCTTAGACGTCAACAATCCGCTCTCCAATGGCTGCAAATTTTCCTGCGACATCTTGTCACAAGCCAAGAAAACCATCAATCTTGAAAATAAATTGACACAAGACTGAAAATAATGACAGCAAAGTCTTTTTTGCTCTTCGAGAAACTGTCGCATCTTGTGCTTCATCAAAGCACATGGTGTTTTCCTCCATCTCAATGTACTCAAAATTGACTTTTAAGACAACAACACCATCGACTAAACATAAGTCGAGAAACATGAACGACATAACATAGTCGCCAAGATAAAATCGACACAAGTCGAGACTCATGTGAAATGTTTCAACCTTCCAAAATGACAATTCGAAAACCATGATAAACAATCATGCTACAATCATGAGTCATTCATGATGACTATCATCAAGTTCATTGTTTATGCACTCACAAAACCATATGCATGTGCATAGCTCTTCAACTCTTTTTCCTGTATAAACATAGGTACTTAAACCCAAGATATGTGGGTACTAAAGAGATGAAAATGAAATGTAGATGTGGCTGTAACAAAATGAACAGCATACCCCTCTTTTACATGTTCTTGACGAGGTGGTATAACACAAGTATGGTTTCAAAAATAAATGCATTCACATGCAAATTTGCCACTACCAAATATGACAAACTGCTGCAACTTGTCAACTTCAACAAAATTGAATAGCTAAGGCTGAAATGTGCATCTATACAGAAAGAATGCAAGCCTTACTTACACAAGAAATCAATCCATTTCTTACCAAGCCAACTCAATGGCGAATTCTTTTGCTGCAAGTCGTCTTCTTGTGAATCATCTTGACTCACATCAATGATGGAATCTTCTCTTCCATCCTTGTCAATCTTTTTATCCAACTGCTTCTTGTGTGGTGGATGAGAGGTTGGATGCAATGTCCAACATTGGTCAATGAGATGACCCCTCTTCTGACAATGACTGCAAATCTTTTGCATGTTCTTTTCATGTTGCCTTTGCTTGGAAAGTTTCCTGAAAATGGACATTCTTTTCCAACATTTTGAAACATGATGGTTATACAAACCACAATATGTACATGGCCTTTTTCCATTGTTACATGCAGATTTATCATGCTTAACATAATCAAAAGCAACTGAGTTATAGGCAGATTTATACCTTGAACATTCACCTTT
>JASDQU010739362.1:95759-123767 GCA_032191745.1 Picea mariana | reverse complement strand
GAAGACTTAGTTAAAGGATAGGGGGTCTCATCATGAGCCATCCTATTA
The DNA here is from genome assembly GCA_032191745.1 of Picea mariana. Lineage (NCBI taxonomy): Eukaryota > Viridiplantae > Streptophyta > Pinopsida > Pinales > Pinaceae > Picea > Picea mariana. The sequence continues at coordinate 123,719 of JASDQU010739362.1, read as the reverse complement.
GGTCCTTGGGTATGTAGCAGTATGACACTACCAACAGTTGGTCACCACACCAGGGTAGTGGCTCTTGGTGGCATAGCCAAGATCAAGGGGGTCTCATCACAAGTCAACCTTCTCATTTCCGTGAAATGCTTCTGGGTAACATTGCTACCACTGGTCACCATGCCAGGGAAGTGTCCCCTAACTAGCCTCTTGAAAGAAAAATCAATAAGAATAAAGATAAAGGGCATGAATGGGCTTGGAAACATTTGCATCCATGACAGGTGCAACTCACCCTCTTCAGAGGCACCCACAGGTAAGCCATACATTTCCCTGCTATCACTGCAACCCTTTCCTAGACATTCCTTACCACCTCATCCACTGACATGGCCTAGGTTTGACTTCTCCCGGAAACCTCCCACATCCAATGAGCATTAGCCCAATAGGACATCCTAGCATTTCCTCCAAAATTGGCTTGTAGATTAGTATAACTTCTTTGAGCACTTGTCCGAGTAAAGAGGGTTTCATGCGCATGTTTAAAAACTTGATGATTATATGTGATTGACATTGCTATGATCCTTGTGACTTATCAGCCCATGGAGGGTGTATCTGTTGATGTTGCAAGGTCACACCCGATGGAAAGGTACCCTGATGGACAGGTGCACAAGGGGAGATAATTAGTTCGGACCTCCATGGGGCTAAAATCCCACCAGATAGATGTTGAGACCTCAACAGGGGGCAGAGACAGATCATAGGATTGCACCAGAGAGAGAGGAGGACATTTCACCTAGGGTAGCCTGACAGGCCTAGACCTAGGGGGGTTGTGCCCTTTCCACCATGATGTAGGCCTTGGAAGGCCCATGATGTCATCCATGTCATCCATGACATCATCCACCACTTTGGGAGGTTTTGGAGGAAGTTGTGTGCTAAGTGGCATGTGTGGCAGGCTCCTGAGTCCCAAGAAGGCCTAATGTTTTGCTCTAGGAGGCCAATGTTGCCCAAAAAGGGCCTAACATCACCCTAAAAGTGCATGGTGTCACCTTAGCGGCTTGATTTAGGGTTTAGTTGTGACATTTAATGTAAAAATTGCATATTATTTGTGAGTGGCCATGTCGACTTTTTTGACCTAATTTTGATCTTTGGTATTGTATAAATAAGGGGAATTTCCCTCTTATTTTTCATCATCTTTCACTCACACTTGTGAGGTCTGAATTTGCGCCCTAATTAAGGTTTTATGACTAAAATTTAGTGTGCACTTTTTGAAGGAAGGCTATTCTTGGTGTTTTTTGGCATTTTCTTGGTGGAGAGTTTACAACTAGGTGATGTGCTAGATTATTATTGGTGAATGTAAGTAAAATTATGCAATTCTTCTTTCTTTTGAATGGTTATAGTATATTTACTTTGCATTTTGCTAAATATTATGAAAGTGCTAGCTTAAAACCCTAGGATATTAAGCACATGTTATCGTCCTTATCTCAATTGCTATCCACCTATTAGATTGTGCCAAGGAGTTGTTTTCCTTGAAGCCATTGCTAAGGGCCTTGCAATTGCAAACTCCTAGAACTCGTTGCTTCATCTTAGCCATCACTTGCTTCATTCTTTCAGCTAAAGAGGGAGGAAAATCTACTAATGCCTAGGGCTACGTACACCTTAGTAGTCATTTTCCCCTAGGGTTTGATGGTTGAAGCCTTGGCTTACCAACACTTCATCCATCAACTCCTCTTGTCTTTGGCTCTCCCATTATCATCCTTCTCCTTCAACATTTTAGGCCACTTTATTGACTCCATTTTCCCTAAGAAAACACTAGTATAAGACCTCCATTGAGTTTTTGATCAAACAAACCTTCAAAACATATTCTTCAAACAACCTACTAAGACTTTCTAACCCTAGAATAGCTTGATCTACTAACCTACTTGTTGTTGTTATTAAATTAAGCTACAACCATTTAATGCATCATTAAAATCTCATAAAGCAATTGTAAAGGATGAATTATAGTTTGTCTTATGTGCTTCTATCAAATGATAATGATATGACTTCAATGGTTAATGGTTTTTAGTCATCTTGAAACTTGTCTTAAGACATTTTATGTGAAGTATTTCTCTATAAACATTGTTGTTATAATATTTTTGTTTACTTCATTATATTCATCAAATTTCTTTGTTTAAGAAAGTCAACGGTTTTATGAAGTGCTAACCAGCAAGTGCACTTGCAAATATATAGTTTTCATGTTGCTTTGTTACGGGCAGGTACACTTTTGGCATATTACATCTTAATTGGTTATTTAAACCGGACTTTATGATCAGTGGTGACTTGTAAGAGGGGACCTTTTACCTAGCTACTTTCCCTTACCTTCTCAAAACCCCAGGTCACCAGGGACGTCTCCCTTGGGCCTACCACCCTAAAGAGAAATAGACATCCTATTGAGGTGATAGTGATAATATTAGTCTCCAGTTACGCCAATTTTCTCCTCTTTATCCTTTCCTACTATCAAATTACAAATCGTGTGATAACATTTTGGCGCCTAGGGATAACTAAGGAGATCATGTCTCGAGGCCCACAGGTCCTAGATATAGAGTACCGAGAGTCAGATCGACCTGAGCATGGACCTCGAGGGCCCATCCTTTCATTCTTCAGTGCCTCCACTTCGCACAACATCCATCGCCTCAGCATGGTCCTGTAGTAAAAATGGATCTTGCTCCATGAGGTAATGAGTCCGAGTATCACGGTATGTGTCACTCTAATCCTCAAAACCTTTGAATATGTGCATTTAATTCTTTTTGTTTCTAATTGGTTCTTGGATCTTATGCTTTTCCAGTTGACCACACTTGGGGGGAATGACATGATGCCCTAGTAAGATGGTACCCATAGGGTTTGATTTTCCACTGGGGGGATTCATGAAAGACCATTATCCACTCCCACCGTACTTACCACTTTTCATATTTTTCCTACTCATCCATCCCATTACATTGGTTCGAGAATTGGGTTGGCCTAATATCTAAGGGTTGTACCTTGCCTTGTGAGAAGAAGGGGCTAAAGGCCCAGAGGGTAAAATTAGTTGGAAAAATATAAAAGAAAAAAGAATGAAACTTTGAGATGCTTTTCCTATGGATCCCCGAGAAACAAATACAAATCTTCTCAACAAGAAGCAGAGGGAATCATAAAAAATAATAAAAATAAGACCTAGTTAGAGTATAGGGGGTCTCATCACGAGCCGACCTATTAGGTTCATGGGCATGTAGTGGTATGACACTACCAACATCTGGTCACCACGCCAGGGTAGTGGCTCTTAGTGGCATAGCCAAGAGAAAGGGGGTCTTATCACGATCCAAGCTTCTCATTTCCATGAAATTCTTATGGGTAATATTTCCACCACTAGTCACCACTCCAGGGCAGTGTCCCCTAACTAGCCTCTTGAAAGAAAAATAAATAAGAATAAAGATAAAAGGCATAAATGGTCTTGGAAACATTTTCATCCACGACAGGTGAAACTCACCCTCTTCATAGGCACCCATAGGTAAGCCATACTTTTCCATATTATCACTGAACCCCTTACCCAAACATCGCTTACCACCTCATACACTCACATGACCTAGGTTTGAATTATCTCGGAAACATCCCACATCTAATGAGCATTAGCCCAATAGGACATCCTAGTGTTTCCTCCAAATTTGGCTTGTAGATTAGTATAATTTCTTTGAGCACTTGTCTGGGTAAAGGGGGTTTTATGCACATGTTTAATAACTTCATGATTATATGTGATTTACATTGCTATGATCCATGTGACTTATGAGACCGAGAAGGGCATATCTGTTGATGTTGGAGGGTCACACCCGATGGACAGGTACCCCTATGGATAGGTACAGATGGGGAGATGATTAGTTCGGAATTCCATGGGGATAAAATCCTACCAGATAGATGTTGAGACCCCAACAGGGGGCAGAGACAGATCAAAGGATTGCACCAGAGAGAGAGGAGGAGGTTTCACCAGGGGTAGTTTGACAAGCTTAGAACCAAGGGGGTTGTGCCCTTTCCACCATGATGTAGGCCTTTGAAGGCCCATGACATCATCCAGTGCTTTGGGAGGTTTTGGAGGCATTTGTGTGCCAAGTGGTACATGTTGCAGGCTCCTGAGGCCCAACAAGGCCTAATGTTTTTCTCCAGGAGGCCAATGTTTCCCAAAAAGGGCCTAACGTCACCCTAAAATGGCATGATTTCACCTTAGCAGCTTGATTTAGGGTTTAATTGTGACATTTAATGTAAAAACTGCATATTATTTGTGATTGGCCATGTCGTCCTTTTTGACCTAATTTTGGTCTTTGGTATTGTATAAATAAGGGGAAATTGCCTCTTATTTTTCATCATCTTTCAGTCACACTTGTGAGGTCTGAAATTTTCACCCTAATTAGGGTTTTATGACTTAAATTTAGTGCGCATTTATTGAAGGAAGGATTTTCTTGGTGTTTTTTGGTACTTTCTTGGTGGAGAGTTTACAACTAGGTGATGTGCTAGATTATTCTTGGTGAATGTAAGTAAAATTATGCAATTCTTCTTGCTTTTGAATGGTTATAGTATCTTTACTTTTCATTTTGCTAAAGATTATGAAATTGCTAGCTTAAAACCCTAGGATATTAAACACATGTTATTGTCCTTATCTCAAATGCTATCCACCTACTAGATTGTGCCAAGGAGTCGTTTTTCTTGAAGCCATTGCTAAGGGCCTTGCCATTGCAACACCATAGCACTTGTTGCTTCATCTTAGCCTCCACTTGCTACATTATTTGAGTTAAAGAGGGAGGAAAATTTACTAAGGCCTAGGGTTACCTCAACCTTAGTAGTCATTTTCCCCTAGGGTTTGGTTGTTGAAGCCTTGGCTTACCAACACTTTATCTATCAAATCCTCTCGTCTTTGCCTCTCCCATTATCATTATTCTCCTTCAACATTTGCAGCCACTTTATTGACTCCATTTTCTCTAAGAAAGCACTAGTCTAGGACCTCCATTGATTTTTTTTGAACAAACAAACCTTCAAAACCTATTCTTCAAACAACCTACTAACACTTTCTAACCCTAGAATAGATTGATCTGCTAACCCACTTGCTGCAGTTATTAAAGTAAGTTACAAACATTTAATGCAACATTAAAAGCTCATAAAGAAATTGTAAAGGTTGAATTATATTTTGTCTTATGTGATTCTATCAATTGCTAATGATATGACTTCAATGGTTAATGGTTTTTAGTCATCTTGAAGCTTGTCTTAAGAGATTTTATGTGAAGTATTTCTTTATAAACATTTTTGTTATAAGATTTATGTTTACTTCATTATATTCAGCAAATTGCTTTGTTTAAGAAAGTCAATGGTTTTATGAAGTTCTAACCAGCAAGTGCTCTTGCAAATATATAGTTTTCATGTTGCTTTGTTATGGGAAGGTACACTTCTGGCATATTACATCTTAATTGGTTTTTTAAACCAGACTTTCTGATCTATGGTGACTTGTGAGAGGGGACCTTTTACCTAGATACTTTCCCTTGCCTTCTCAAAACCCCAGGTCACCAGGGACGTCTCCCTTGGGCCTACCACCTAAAGAGAAATAGACATCCTATTGAGGTGATAGTGATAAGATTAGTCTCCAGTTACGCCAATTTTTTCTTCTTTAACCTTTCCTACTATCAAATTACAAATCATGTGATAACATTTTGGCACCTAGGGATAACTAAGTTGATCATGTCTCGAGGCCCACAGGTCCTAGATATAGAGTACCAAGAGCCAGATCGACTTGAGCATGGACCTGGAGGGTCCATCCTTTAATTCTTCAATGCCTCCACTTTGTCAGCAGCAACAACATCCATCGCCTTAGCATGGTCCTGCAGTAAAAATGGATCTTGCTCCATGAGGTAATGAGTCCGGGTATCATGTTATGTGTCACTATGATCCTCAAAACCTTTGAATATGTGCATTTAATTATTTTTGTTTCTAAATGGTGCTTGGATCTTATGATTTTCCACTTGACCACACTTGGGGGGAATGATAGGATGCTTGTTACCCATGATTTTGGTCATCTTGATGGTGTACTCAAGCTCCCAACAGGAACTTTCTCCTGAGAAAAGTGACATTCATCTCCTTCCAGAAAACATATTTTTGAAGAGAGTTTGCGGGATTCTTATAGCCTAGGGTGCGAGAATGACCCATTCTCATAGGTTGCCTTTATCTAGGGTGAAAACTTCTCTCACTGTGCTATATATCTAGGGTGCGAACTTGTTCTCAAGCTTGGTAAAAGGAAGAAGTCTCAAGGGTTCTAGAAGGGAATCTTATAGAGAATGGGTTGGCATTCGAATAGTTATCATTTTACTAGTTTCCCTGATTTGGTGGGATCATTCTCATCTATGTAACCATCTCATCCTCTCCTATATATTGATAGGATTCTCATGGAAAAGGTTAAGCAAGATTAATTGGAGAATTGGTGAAGGAATTGTGTGAAGAACTCAGCTTGAATAGGAGCTTGGAGACTCTAGCAAGTCTATCAAAAGGAATTATATCTTCTTCATGCAAGGATAAAACAAGTATGTGCGTTGGAACCAAGAGTCACCGAAAGGAATCTTGCGACATCAAGGTGATCAGGTTGTATCTTCTACTTTCGATTAATATGATACAATTACACGTCCTTTTCCCATAAAGTCATTCTTACTTTATTGTGTAATTCCTTGATCATACACATAAGTTGACGATTGAATATATTTTTCTATCTTCACTTTGGTTGATTTGTGTTGTCTTGGTCTCGACTTCATGAGAGCACTGGAACAAAGTGGGAGCAACAGAGACCCTAGGAAGTGATACAAAGGTATGTCACTTGTTCCTCCTTACTAGCTATTTCAATGGTCGTAACTTAGGGAAAGAGTCATGTCCTGTCCTGTTTTGTTCTAGATCCAGGTGGATCTAGGGAGATCTTTTAGTGTCCGCACCTACCGATAAGTCCAATAACAATGCCCTAGTAATATGGTACCCATAGGGTTTGATTTTCCACTTGGGGGATTCATGAAAGACCATCATCCGCTACCACTGTACTTACAACTTTTCATCTTTTTCCTGCTCATCCATCCCATTACATTGGTTCAGGAATTGGGTTGGCCAAATATCTAAGGGTTGTACCTTTCCTTGTGGGAAGAAGGGGCTAAAGGCACAGAGGGTAAAATTAGCTGGAAAAAGATAAAATAAAAAAGAATGAAACTTTGGGATGCTTCACCCAGGGATCCCTGAGAAAGCAATAAAAATCGTCTCAACAAGAAGCAGATGGACCCATAAAAAATAATAAAAATAAGATCTAGTTAGAGGATAGCGGGTCTGATCAAGAGCCAACCTATTAGGTTCATGGGAATGTAGTGGTATGACACTACCAACAGCTGGTCACCACGCTAGGGTAGTGGCTCTTGGTGGCATAGCCAAGAGAAAGGGTGTATTATCATGATCCAACCTTCTCATTTCCATGAAATGCTTGTGGGTAATATTGCCACCACTAGTCACCACTCCAGGGCAGTGTCCCCTAACTAGCCTCTTGAAAGAAAAAGAAACAAGAATAAAGATAAAAGGAATGAATGGTCTTGGAAACATTTTCATCCATGACAGGTGTAGCTCAGTCTCTTCATAGGCACCCACAGGTAATCCACACATTTCCTTGCTATCACTTCTCCCCTTGCCCAGACATCCCTTACCACCTCATACACTCACATGACCTAGGTTTGAATTCTCTCGGAAACATCCCACATCCAATGAGCATTATCCCAATAAGACATCCTAGTGTTTCCTCCAAACTTGGCTTGTAGATTAGTATAATGTCTTTGAGCACTTGTTCAGGTAAAGGGGGTTGTATGCACATGTTTAATAACTTCATGATTATATGTGATTGACATTGCTATGATCCATGTGACTTATGATCTCAAGAAGGGTGTATATGTTGATGTTACAGGGTCACACCCGATGGACAGGTACCCCGATGGATAGGTACATATGGGGATATGATTAGTTCAGAACACCATGGGGATAAAATCCCACCAGATAGATGTTGAGACCCCAACAGGGGGCAGAGACAGATCAGAGGATTGCATAAGAGAGAGAGGAGGACGTTTCACCAGGGGTAGTCTAACAAGCCTATAACCAAGGGGGTTTTGCCCTTTCCACCATGATGTAGGCCTTGGAAGTTCCATGACATCACCCAGGTTTTCCATGACATCATCCAGTGCTTTGGGAGGTTTTGGAGGCATTTGTGTGCCAAGTGGCATGTGTTGTAGGCTCCTGAGGCCCAACAAGACCTAACGTTTTTCTCCAGGAGGCCAATGTTTCCCAAAAAGGGCTTAACATCACCCTAAAATGGCATGATGTCACCTTAGCAACTTGATTTAGGGTTTAATTGTGACATTTAATGTAAAACCTGAATATTATTTGTGATTGGCCATGTCGACCTTTTTAACCTAATTTTGGTCTTTGTTATTGTATAAATAAGGGGAAATTGCCTCTTATTTTTCATCATCTTTCAGTTACACTTGTGAGGTCTTAAATTTGTGCCCTAATTAGGTTTTATGACTTAAATTTAGTGCGCACATATTGAAGGAAGGATATTCTTGGTGTTTTTTGGCATTTTCTTGGTGGAGAGTTTAAAACTAGATGATGTGCTAGATTATTCTTGATGAATGTAAGTAAAATTATGCAATTCTTCTTGCTTTTGAATGGTTATAGCATCTTTACTTTTCATTTTTCTAAAGATTATGAAATTTCTATCTTAAAACCCTAGGATATTAAACACATGTTATTGTCCTTATCTCAAATGCTATCCACCTACTAGATTGTGCCAAGGAGTCGTTTTTCTTGAAGCCATTGCTAAGGGCCTTGCAATTGCAACACCATAGCACTTGTTGCTTCATCTTAGCCTCTACTTGCTTCATTATTTGAGTTAAAGAGGGAGGAAAATCTACTAAGGCCTAGGGTTACCTACACCTTAGTAGTCATTTTCCCCTAGGGTTTGGTGGTTGAAGCCTTGGCTTACCAACACTTCATCCATAAAATCCTCTTGTCTTTGGCTCTCCCATTATCATCATGCTCCTTCAACATTTGCAGCCACTTTATTGACTCCATTTTCCCTAAGAAATCACTAGTCTAAGAACTCCAATGAGTTTTGGATCAAACAAACCTTCAAAACCTATTCTTCAAACAACCTACTAACACTTTCTAACCCTAGAATAGCTTGATATGCTAACCTACTTGTTGCAGTTATTAAAGTAAGTAACAACCATTTAATGTAGCATTAAAATCTCATAAAGAAATTGTAAAGGTTGAATTATAGTTTGTCTTATTTGCTTCTATCAAATGCTAATGAGATGACTTCAATGGTTAATGGTTTTTAGTCATCTTGAATCTTGTCTTAAGACATTTTAAGTGAAGTATTTCTTTATAAACATTGTTTTTATAATATTTATGTTTACTTCATTATATTCAACAAATTGCTTTGTTTAAGAAAGTCAATGGTTTTATGAAGTGCTAACCAGCAAGTGCTCTTGCAAATGCATCGTTTTCATGTTTCTTTGTTATCGGCAGGTACACTTCTGACATATTACATCTTAATTGGTTATTTAAACCGGACTTTCCTATCAGTGGTGACTTGTGAGAGGGGACCTTTTACCTAGCTACTTTCCCTTGCCTTCTCAAAACCCCAGGTCACTGGGGACGTATCCTTTGGGCCTACCACCCTAAAGAGAAATAGACATCCTATTGAGGTGATAGTGATAAGATTAGTCTCCAATTACGCCATTTTTCTCTTATTTAACCTTTCGTACTATCAAATTACAAATCGTGTGATAACATTTTGGCACCTAGGCATAACTAAGGAGATCATGTCTCAAGGCCCACGGGTCCTAGATATAGAGTATCGAGATCCAGATCGACTTGAGAATGGACCTGGAGGGTCCATCCTTTCATTTTTCAGTGCCTCCACTTTTTCAGCAGCAACAACATCCATCACCTCAGCATGGTCCTGCAGTAAAAATGAATCTTTCTCCATGAGGTAATGAGTCCGGGTATCATGGTATGTGTCACTCTGATCCTCAAAACCTTTGAATATGTGCATTTAATTATTTTTGTTTCTAACTGGTGCTTGGATCTTATGCTTTTCCACTTGACCACACTTGGGGGGAATGACAGGATGCCCTAGTAAGATGATACCCATAGGCTTTGATTTTCCACTGGGGGGATTCATGAAAGGCCATCGTCCGCTCCCACCATACTTACCACTTTTAATATTTTTCCTGCTCATCCATCCCATTACATTGGTTCAAGAATTGGGTTGGCCAAATACCTAAGGTTTGTACCTTGCCTTGTGGGAAGAAGGGGCTAAAGGCCCAAAGTGTAAAATTAGCTAGAAAAAGATAAAAGAAAACATAATGAAACTTTGATATGCATCGCCCAGGGATCCTCGAGAAAGCAATAAAAATATTCTCAACAAGAAGCAGAGGGACCCATAAAAAATAATAAAAATAAGACCTAGTTAGAGGATAGTGGGTCTCATCAAGAGCCGGCTTATTAGGTTCATGGGCATGTAGTGGTATGACACTACCAATAGTTGGTCACCATGCTAGGGTAGTGGCTCTTGGTGGCATAGCCAAGAGAAACGGGGTATTATCACGATCCAACCTTCTCATTTCCATGAAATGCTTGTGGGTAATATTGCCACCACTAGTCACCACTCCAGGGCAGTGTCCCCTAACTAGCCTCTTGAAATAAAAAATAGTAAGAATAAAGATAAAAGGCATGAATGATCTTGGAAACATTTTCATCCATGATAGGTCCATCTCACCCTTTTCATAGGCACCCACAGGTAAGCCATACATTTCCCTGCTATCACTGCACCCCTTGCCCAGACATCCCTTACCACCTCATACACTCACATGGCCTAGGATTGAATTCTCTTGAAAAAATACCACATACAATGAGCATTAGCCCAATAGGACATCCTAGTGTTTCCTCCAAACTTGGCTTGTATATTAGTATAATGTCTTTGAGCACTTGTCCGAGTAAAGGGGGTTTTATGCACATGTTTAATAACTTCATGATTATATGTGATTGACATTGCTATGATCCATGTGACTTATGAGCCTGAGAAGGGAAGATCTATTGATGTTGCAGGGTCACAACCGATGGATAGGTATAGATGGGGATATGATTAGTTCGGAATGCCATGAGGATAAAATCCCACCAGATAGATGTTGAGACCCCAACAGGGGGCAAAGACAGATCAATGGATTGCATAAGATAGAGAGGAGGATGTTTCACCAGGGGTAGTCTGACAATCCTAGAACCAAGGGGGTTGTGCCCTTTCAACCATGATGTAGGCCTTGGAAGGCCCATGACATAACCCAAGTCGTCCAACACTTTGGGAGGTTTTGGAGGCATTTGTGTGCCAAGTGGCATGTGTGGCAGGCTCCTGAGGCCCAACAAGGCCTAACGTTTTGCTCCAAGAGGCAAATGTTGCCAAAAAAGGGCCTAACATCACCCTAAAATGGCATGATGTCACCTTAGCATCTTGATTGAGGGTTTAATTGTGACATTTAATGTAAAAAATGCATATTATTTGTGATTGGCAATCTCAGCCCTTTTGACCTAATTTTGGTCTTTGGTATTGTATAAATAAGGGGAAATTGCCTCTTATTTTTCACCATCTTTCAGTCACACTTGTTAGGTTTGAAATTTGTGCCCTAATTAGGGTTTTATGACTTAAATTTAGTGCACAATTATTGAAGGAAGGTTATTCTTGGTGTTTTTTTGCATTTTCTTGGTGGAGAGTTTACAACTAGGTGGTGTGCTAGATTATTCTTGGTGAATGTAAGTAAAATTATGCTATTCTTCTTGCTTTCGAATGGTTACAGTATCTTTACTTTTCATTTTGCTAAAGATTGTGAAATTGCTAGCTTAAAACCCTAGGATATTAAACACATGTTATTTCCCTTATCTCAAATGCTATCCACCTACTAGATTGTGCCAAGGAGTCATTTTTCTTGAAGCCATTGCTAAGGGCCTTGCCATTGCAACACCATAGCACTTGTTGCTTCATCTTAGCCTCCACTTGCTTCATTATTTGAGTTAAAGAGGGAGGAAAATCTACTAAGGCCTAGGGTTACCTACAACTTAGTAGTCATTTTACCCTAGGGTTTGGTGGTTGAAGCCTTGGCTTACCAACACTTCATCCATCAAATCCTCTTGTCTTTGGCTCTCCCATTATCATCATGCTCCTTCAACATTTGCAACCACTTTATTGACTTCATTTTCTCTAAGAAAGCACTAGTCTAAGACCTCCATTGAGTTTTTTTATCAAACAAACCTTCAAAACCTATTCTTCAAACAACTTACTAACAATTTCTAACCCTAGAATAGCTTGATCTGCTAACCTACTTGCTGCAGTTATTAAAGTAATTTACAACCATTTAATGCAGCATTAAAATCTCATAAAGAAATTGTAAAGGTTGAATTACAGTTTGTCTTATGTGCTTCTATCAAATGCTAATGATATGACTTCAATGGTTAATGGTTTTTAGTCATATTGAAGCTTGTCTTAAGACATTTTATGTGAAGTATTTCTCTATAAACATTGTTGTTATAAGATTTATGTTTACTTCATTATATTCAGCAAATTTCTTTGTTTAAGAAAGTCAACGGTTTTATGAAGTGATAACCAACAAGTGCTCTTGCAATTATATATTTTTCATGTTGCTTTGTTCTGGGCAGGCACACTTCTAGCATATTACATCTTAATTGGTTATTTAAACCATACTTTCTTATCGCTGGTGACTTGTGAGAGGGGACATTTTACCTATCTAATTTCCCTTTCCTTCTCAAAACCCCAGGTCACCGGGGACGTCTCCCATGGGCCTACCACCCTAAATAGAAAGAGAAATTCTATTGATGTGGCAATGATAGGATTAGTGTCCAGTTACGCCAATTTTCTCTTCTTTAACCTTTCCTACTATCAAAGTACAATTGTGCGATAACATTTTGGTGCCGTTGTCAGGGAACACTGGGTCAATCTTCCTGAAATGACACAATTTTGGTAATCCTTTCCTCAATAATCTTTATCTTACAAGCTTACCTGGCGACTCCACTAAGGGTGATGCCCTTACCTCTTTGATAATTTCAAGAAAATTATTTAGCGACTTCACAAATGACGAACCGTAGTAGATGTTAGTACATACCCCCTTCTCCTACTGTAATTTCTATTACCCCTACAAACCTTGTTCCCCCTGCAAATCCTCCTAAGTGGTCTCATAAACACCTTTTTGACTCTTTTGATCTAGCTAATACCCATAGAGGAATACATGATCCACCCAATAAGGATAATTCTTGGATACCCACGTTTTCAGGGGAAGGGGGATCATATGGTAACTCGCATTGGACCAAGTTCTGTGAGGGTTTTGATTTTCATCAATCTAGACAAGAACACCTTGATGTATTTATGAGACTCTTTGTAAGCTCACTCACCAGGAGTGCTAGGAAATGGATCGACGCTCAACCAAGTGTAAACTTCAAGACCCCCGAGGACCTAGAGTTGGCTTTCAAAGGGAAGTGGTGTAAACAAGAAAATGTACAATCCTTTTACTCCCAATACATCCAAATTTGCAGAGGATCCAACGAGAGCATTAACGACTTCAATGATAGGTTCGATCTTCTCTTTAAAAAACTTCGACCCAACTTTAACTCTTAAAGTGCTATTCTCCAGCATTACTTGGACTCCTTAGAGGGAACTCTATAGTTCTGATCCAGGTGGATATCGGTGGCCACTCACCTTCTCCAACTGGCCCAAAACATGTTTTTGACAATTTTGACAATTTACTATTTTTAGCAGTTTTTAACTTCCAGAGGCATTTTGAGGCCCTAAACGATGTTTTTTGAGAAAACGGGGAGCAACATGGATCTTAGATCAATGTTCCTCACCCAAAACTTGTAGTTCTCCAATAGATCTTTCCAACGATCTATTGAGTTCCCCAAATGAAGATCGTATACAAAAGTTACGCCCCTAGGAAGTTGACGTATCAACTACCCCCATCGAGGTCCACAAACCTTTTGGCTTTTCATCTTCCGGGATTAGGGTTTTGGATTTTACTTTTTTTAAAAAGGCCCTTAGAGCCTCATTGTAATGATCATATTCTTTCGAATGCGAGTAGCTGTCACATCTCTTCTTAGAGATAAGCTACCACCATTCTAGCGAGTCTTTCACTCTGTACTTTTACAGTCTCTGTACATTTATTTCATTAATAGAAATCGTGTATTAATGTATATCTATGACTCTTGTTATATTTATTCTATATCTTTGTTATATTGTTGTCTCTCTTGCAATATCTCTTAATATTTCTGTGTTATATCTCCGCTCTCATTTCGTGCCGAAAATAATCCAGATCAGTGGTATCAGAGCAGGCTGCTCTTGATCATTTTTTAGTGCATGTCCCCGACGAGGTCCGAGTATAGAAAGTTGGGTCTTGAGCTTGTCTCTATTGAGGACAATCACTCTCGCACACCCAAGAAACCCTCAATGGTGGAAGAAAATAAAAACGATGGAGTAGACGATCCTATCAGTCTGTTGCTTGAGCAAGCTCTCACGCGACAGAGGGACGAAATGATGGAGAATTTTTCCCACATCCTTCAACACCTCTCGATAACATCAGGCACATCTTGATCAAGTGGCCACTTTGGAGGCACATCACCTTTCAAGGTACAGTTTAATTTTGATATTCCCATATTTGAAGGTCAAATAGATGCAGATGCCCTAGATAAATGGTTAAATCTTCTAGAAGGTTATTTCTTTGTTCATAATTTTTCTGACAAGGAAAAGATCACCTTCGCACTCCTTAAGGCTCTCCCCCATGTTAAACATTGGTGGGAAACTTATTGGCAGCAAAGTTCCACATAGGAGTTTGGAATATATGGGGCCGAGCCCACTTGGGATTTTTTTGTGGATGTGGTAAAGGAACAATATTACCCTGTTGGAAACTATGAGGACTAG
Source organism: Picea mariana (assembly GCA_032191745.1). Lineage (NCBI taxonomy): Eukaryota > Viridiplantae > Streptophyta > Pinopsida > Pinales > Pinaceae > Picea > Picea mariana. The sequence goes on along the minus strand of JASDQU010739362.1, from coordinate 108,715 downwards.
TACATGAGATGGACCACACTGTGGCAAGAGAGGGGCCAATCAGTTCTGGAGTTCACCAATAGATTCCATACCTTACGCACCAAGCTGGGTATCAAAGACTCCGAATGACATTTGGTTCTAAAATACCGTGGGGCTCTACATAGATACATCCAAACTGAAATGGATTTTCTAGACCTCTCATCACTCGGTGCTGCCTATTGATATGCTGTTAAAATCAAGAAGAAATTTAAGCACTAGAACAAACGAGAGTTCGGGTCTGCAAATCCACAAAAACCAAAGTATGACAAATACAACCCTAACAAACAGTCTCCCGAAAACCATTCCAAGCCACAGGAAAAGAAGGATCACGGGAAGACAAAGAAGGACACTGGAAAATGGTGTGATTTCCACAAAATCCCCTGGCACAACACCGATGAATGTCTCTCAAAATAGTCATTGGTGGTCGAGATCAAAGACAAGGAGCCAAACCCTGATTCAAAATATGATTCTGAAATAATGGGAAAAGACAGATCATCAACACAGACCCCACTGCTATTGTCGCGACTGTAGCAATTCAACTAGAAGAACCAACAGATCCTAAAAAGGGGGAGCACATTTTTCATTCATAGATGTGGGTGAAGGGGACCCCACTACATTTTATTGTTGATAGCGGAAGCCAAAAGAACCTTATCTCAGCAGAGGTCATCAAACAGTTGGGATTGTCGACAACACCACACCTGCAACCATACAGCATCGGGCGGCTTTGCCAAGGACGAGATCTTTCTGTCAGCCAGCAATGTCTATTTTCATATGGCATCCAATCCTTCAAGGATGAGGTATTATGTGATGTTTCCCCACTGGATGTCTGTGATGTTCTCTTGGGCCATCCATATATGTGGAAACACCATGCTATCTATGAGTCTCGACCCCATAGTGTCATTGTTACTTTGGGGGGTCATCTCTATAGGATACCAGAGGTAGTTCCAACTACTGCCCCACCTAAACAATGCTGCAAGGTAGTATCTCATACTACAAAATTCAGCTTCTTCACAATTTGTTCAAAGGGTGAACAAAAGGATACTGCAACCACCATAGCTTCGGCCCAAGCACCTTCTATCCAACAGAAGCAGGTTGACAAGGTTGCAGCAAAGAACAAAGATTCCTTCTACACACAATCATCTAAAATAGCCAGACTGGTTAAAAAGTTCCAAACCTTCCATCCAAAGGTTTGTGATATCCTTCAACAAGCTAAGCAATGCCACTTCTCCAGCAAGGCAAGCAGATCACCAAGATTCAGATTCAACAATCACTTTCCCCTCTCCCACGGGAACTCAACGCAATGGAGACCATTGCTTTCTAAGGAGGGAGGATTGATCCAGGTGGATATCGGTGGCCACCCACCTTCTCCAACTGCCCCAAAACATGTTTTTGACAATTTTGATAATTTACTATTTTTAGCAGTTTTTAACTTCCGGAGCCATTTTGAGGCCCTAAATGATGTTTTTTGAGAAAATGGGGATCAGCATGGATTGTAGATCGATGTTTCTCACCCAAAATTTGTAGTTCTCGAATATATCTTTCCAACGAGCTATTGAGCGCCCCAAACGAAGATCGTATGCAAAAGTTACGCCCCTGGGAAGTTGGCGTATCAACTACCCCCATCGGGGCCCACAAACCTTTTGGCTTTTCATCTTCCGGGATTAGGGTTTTGGATTTTAATTTTGTTAAAAAGGCCCTTAGAGCCTCATTGTAATGATCATCTTCTTGCGAATGCGAGTAGCCGTCACATCTCTTCTCAGAGATAAGCTACCACCATTCTAGCGAGTCTTTCACTCTGTACTTTTACAGTCTCTGTACATTTATTTCATTAATAGAAATCGTGTATTACTGTATATCTATGAATCTTTTTATATTTCCACTATATCTCTGTTATATTGTTGTCTCTCTTGCAATATCTCTGAATATTTTTGTGTTATATCTCCGCTCCCATTTTGTGCCGAAAATAATCTGGATCAAGTTCACCCTCAAGAATCAATTACTCTCAAGCTTAGACGAAGCACAAGAAGTTGCTTATAAAATTGAGTAAAACCTTAGGTTCGAGGACTCCATCCATCAGAATAAAATATTGTACAACAATGACTCATGGGAATCAAATAATGAGGGCGTTGTGGAATTTGAACCTAACCTTCCCGAGATTCTTGGGGTGGAATCCAGTGCTTACCCTAGGAAGTGGAACACACATTCCACCAACATACAAGATGTTTCCTTATTCTCTCAAGAGAACTAACCCCCTGAGAAGGTAGAACCCATTCAAAACATCTTTTCAACACACAAGAATGAAGATATTGAAGTTTCCCTAATGCAAATTTACAAAGATGACATTCTTGAATAAGTTTCTCCTTTTGTCCACCAGGTGCAAAGCATTGGACCAAGGTATGGGGAAACCACACCTTTTTATGTTACTCTCTGATTCAATGACTCCCTCCTCCATAACTGTGTCTTTTACCCAAATGCTACAACCAACATTATGACTGAGATGGTCATGCATCAATTGGGTCTAAGTATATCACAACCAAACACACGAGGAGATTTTGCAAAGGGAATTATGAAGGATTTGAATGTTTCTTTTGACTCTTTCCCTAGCGCTCCTTTTACTATAGATGTGTTGGTAATATATGATTTGAGAAATTGGGGTATTATATTCCACAAGGACCTTGTAGAATACTTGGCTGGGAACTTCCAAAACCAAGGATCCGAAGTGGTCATACCTCACCCAAAAGGAGGATTCTTCACCTTGCACAAAGAACCCATTATAGGATCCCTAGTTGAAACCCTTGGTGAACCAGATGATCAGCTCCTATGTGTTAACAATGGCATTGAGAATTGGTTCATCCAAGAAGCAAGTTTGGGAGGTGGGATTGTCGAAACACCTGAAGGATTATGAACTTTAGAGTTTGATGGATCTCGTTCAAGTTCTGGGTCAAGGGTAAGTATCGTCTTGACAACCCCTTCCGAAGAGACCTTCTATTATTCTTATAGACTTGATTATCACTGTACAAACAACATTGTTGAATATGAATCTTTGATCCTAGGTCTCAAATTAGCCATCGATAAAGGTGTCACACACTTAAGGGTGATAGGGGACTCAGAACTCATAGTGTCACAAGTGTTACTAGACTTTTCTACCAAGAATGAAAATATGAAGGGGTACCATGACTTTGCACGATCCATTGCAAATATTTTGAGATGGTGACAATCAAATTCATTACCCGAGAATAGAACCATGTGGTAGGTGCCTTGGTTGTTTCTTCTTCTACCTTACAACCTTGTGATAGTCCACTCCGAGACCTATGCAAAATGCAAGTCCTTTTTAGGCCTTCTATCCCTGATAACTTGGAACACTGGCAAGTCTTTGAAGATGATGACCAGATCATTAGGTTTATGGAAAATAGTAAATAATTCATTGATTCACAAGTAAAATTCTTGGCTGATTCTATGGACTTGGATGTGGTTAACCTTCAAAATAACACCTTTCCTAAAGGATGTGTCCCTTTAGAACATCTTTTTGACAAACACAATGGTTTCAAGGGAAAGAAGCCAAACAAACAAATAGATGAAGCCCTAGAATTCAACATTGGTACGGAGATGGATCCAAGGATGGTCAAGATAGGGAAAGGAACTGTTGAGAAGGAAAGGATGGAAATTCTAGACCTCATAAGAGAATTCAAGGATATTTTCGCTTGGAATTATGATGAATTAAAATCTTATAGGGGTGATGCCATCGAACATGCTATACCTTTGATAGAAGGAGCCAAACCTTTCTGACAAAAACTAAGACACATCAACCCGAAGTTGGAAAACCAAATACAAAAGGAACTCCAAAAGATGGTTGATGATGGTATCATAGCTCCCATCGGGTACTCATCATGGATGTCGAATTTGGTATTTATCCGAAAAAAAACAAGTGATATATGTTTGTGTGTTGATTTTTGAAACCTTAACCAATTATCCTTGAAGGGCAACTACCCCCTCCCAAATATGGAACATTTGTTTCAAAGGGTTACAGGGGCATGGATGATGTCCATGTTGGATGGTTTTTCCGGGTACAACCAAGTCTTGCGTAAAAGAGAAGGTCAGCTTAAAACGACATTTACCACGCCATGGAGAACATTTATGTATTTGAGAATGTCGTTTGGCCTTGAATAAGCAACCTTCTTGTGGTTATATTTTCTTTCATGATACATGCCTTCTTCCTCTTGCTTTGAGTCATTCTTTATTTGTCTCTGCAACTGATTTAAGTTATGAAACACTCGAACATTTATCTGACTTTTCTCTCTCATCAACCTCGCATTGTCTTCCTTGTAGCTCTGCACTTCTATTTTTAGGCTTCTCATAGTTTCTATCAATGTTTCTTTCTCCCCTCGGCCCTTGTTTCCATTGGACTCTGTCTCTACATTACAAACTCTGATATTCTGACCTTCAACCTCTTTATCATGGCTGGAGGCTCCCTCACCTTCTTCCATTTCTTGAATCTTCATTCTGAGATGATATGCTTAAACCCCTTAATTCTGCAAAATGTGCAAGTGACCATTTTGTTAGATTTAAGAATATACGATAAACAAAATTTTCCAAACAATTTTACAGGTCCCTTCACATCACCATTATATATTAGTCTGCATCATATAACACTTCCATGTTACTCCTTGGCCAATCCAAAATTCAATTCTGCATCGACACTTCCTTCAAACCCCTTCCCTAGGTGACCACGGCTCGAAACTGTGGGCTTAGTCCTTCCTTAGCACTTTTCTATCTTTGAAAACAAAAATTTGGCCACTAGCCCTCTTTTAATCTGACTGAAGTCTCATAGGACCAAGGGCGATGATCAAGCTCTTAGCTGATATGCACCTACCTCAAGCTTCAAAACTTCGGTCTTTGAGGGTTTCACCTATACCACACATCATATTTCTTGAACGATGAACTGGCGAACTCCTGAAGAGGCTCTTAAGATCATCGCTACTTGGTCCTCCGAAGCTTCAGACTTCAAAGGTTCTTACTACATCACACTCCCATATCCCCGAATGTCGAATCTCCGAACTTCCGGAGTCTCATCGGAAACTATGCATCAGGGGGGGAGATACATTTCGAAAACATAGATATGACACTGGCCTAATCTACGAGTGACATCCGTCAAGTCATAATTGGCACAAAAGGTATGTGATTATCATAAAACAAGATGACATGTGGAACGCATGAAGTGGTTCCTCGTCACCCTTGGTGACGTCAACATGCCACGTCACTCCAACGCTCTGTGACTTCAGATACTTCGGGACTTCAGGACTTCAAGACTTCAAAGAAAACTTCTCCAAGTGACATAAAAATTCTCGAATGAAGAATACTTGATAATATGTAGGCACATGTCCCAGACAATAGATGGTCCTGATTTGCTCTGGAGTTTGGGACTTCGAGATATTTTCCTCCTGGCAGCTTAAGGACTCGCTTCTCCCAGAGTGTTGAAACTCTGAATTGTGCCTGATCCCATGGCCCAGATCAGTCCTTGGACAAATCCAATGGTCAAGTAATCCTCCCAGTGATCTATGACGTAGATTCACTCTGAGGCTTCAGAACTTCGGGGCTACAGAACTTTAGGCTTAGAGGATTTCGCTATTGAACACCACCCCACCCCCAGACTATTGAACGCCAAAATTATGAACCCTTGCTAATGTTCAGACATGTGTCCCCAAACATGAATGATCAAGATTGGCTCTGGACTTCGGTACTTTGGGGAAATCTTCCTTCTACACAACCACAAACAAATTTCCCCGGAGTGCCAAACTATCAAACCACTCTGGGATCGAACGGTCCAGTACTCCTCTCGATGATATATGTCATATATTCACTCCGAGACTTCGTAGCTTCGGGTATTTTACCTCCTTTTCATCAAAGACTTGAAATTTTCTGAAGCAACAAAGTCCAAGGGACTCTAGTGCTTAAAGACCCTGCACCTCCTCTAGATCTGACGACCGTGAAGGATCTATCTTCTCCCAAACAGATCCAACGATCCAAATCTAAACTTGATTCCATGGTGGTGATCGTTCCCAAACTCGAAAGGGACGACCACAATCCTTCAATCCCTTACTAATTATCTCTGACGTTCTAGCTTCTACGTGGACTGTGCAATACCAATCCTCCTAAGCTTCGTGACTTCAAGGTCCTAACTTGATCTCAACCACAAGATCTTGTCTAATGGATCCAACCCATTCCAGCTCGATGTTTCAAACTGTAGCTATGATACCAATCTGTAATGTTCCCAGCCACCCACAGGCCGAGCTACACTACTTCAAGCTCGCCCTCAGACTTGTTTCACTTACAAATACCTTTCAAATTATTAAATATGCATAAAAGAAAAGAACTAAATGACATTGACAACAATAACCAACAAACATGCATATTCTAAAGATTAAATTCAATGATAAATAAATACACAGTGGAATAAATCATACATAGGTAAATAATACCATAACAAAGAGAACTTATCTTTTACAAAAGAAGATACCAACTGGATGCAGACCAAGGACGTTCCACCCAACCGTAGACACTATTTTTCCAAGTCTCAACATCAATTTCACCCCCGAGCCAGGGCTATAAATCCACAAGGATGGTTCCAGAGTGTTACTTGACTTCCCAACCCAGTCGCCACTCAAGCTCTCATGGGCTTCCCAACACCCACAACAATCCAAGAACCCAACTCTCTTCTACCCAGCTTGCACAACCCAAGAGAAAGGAACCTCTCAATTCTCTGCCACGTAGTCCCTCAGGCTATCCTTCTCCTTCCAGGGATTCGGTGCAGCTGGTCCATAATCTCCATGCCGGGACTCTCAGGACTCGTAGCTGTGAGCAAACTAAACAAAGGCCAAAGCATCTCAGACATGCAGGCCTTAAATCATGGTTGGATTACACCAACAATCTCTACAACCAACAATACCATGGCTTCTCTTCAACATTTCGTCTTCATTTCCCAGGCCAAGATACAAAAATGAGGAAATTTGAGTGGGTGACATAAATGAATGGAGTGAGATATCCACAAAAGGCGTGAACAAAGAGTAATGGAGTGCATGCGTGAACGAATGAATGAGTGAGTGAATGAGTGAGGAAACCAACAACAGAACCAGAACGAGAATGGGAGTGAGAGAGAGAAATCCCCCTCAACAAACTAGGGATGGGTTTATGTAATTCTTGGGAAACAAAAACCTCATGGCCTTCCCCCAAGAATCTCACTTAACTGATTTCCCCCATTACACAAAATGGGTAGTTAAAAAAATGAAATAAACACTTAGCCCCTCAAGCTCCCTCTCTCGTGGAATCATAGCCCCCTCTAAATCTTGTCCTTGTTTGTCTCGGAACCAACGATGTATTTCTTATTAATAATGATTAAAACATTACATTTCTTAGGCACACTGGCCTCTTTTAATTGTTTGGGCACTCTGGCCTCTCAACAATTAACAATACATTATTTAATATGGGGTTCAAAACCTGGGGTGTTACAATCTCCTAAGATTCTACCAGATTCTCTAGGGCTCTGATCTTCACTCTCAAAATGGCTAAGGCATCTTACCTAAAAAATTAGTTAAAGATATTGCATCTTGCAAGCTTTCCATTTGAAGCTAGGAGATTTCATTGGGTTAAAGCTCTCTAATATACACAGAGACCTTCCTAGCTGCCAAGGCACTTCTTCCACCACTCTTCCGGTGAAGATGCATATCCTACAAGCTTTCCATTCAAAGGCTTGCAGTTTTCACAAGGTTATAACCTATATCAAAACTAGTAACTTATTTGTTCATATTAGATAGGTTTGTTAGTGAAAACAATCATACATAATCCATTTTACTCATGAATTCATCCATTCTATCATGTTAATTGCATTTATCATACAAACAATAAACAATATATCTTCATCATCAAACACACATAAAACATAGCAATCTAGAACGCTTATCTATTTGGTGAAAGGTTCAACCAACCAATTGACTGAGAGAGGAAGCCTTTCCTTCCAATCATAGGCTATGTTGAAATATGTCTTTCTACAACAAGCTACCCCCCTGCCAATCCATGATACGACTAGGGGACTAATTCAATTGACTACCAAATTAAGAAAATGGTTCAGGAAGGTTACTCTCCTTCACTCCACTGGAAAAAATAGAAGTTTCCCTCTTCCCACTAAGCTCAGGACCTCCATAAGTTTATCAAGTACATTCCCAACTGGATTTCCTCTACACAAGAGAGTCACTTCTCTACTATAGAGTCCCTTAGTGACCCCTCCTTACCAGTGTCAAATTCTTTCCAGTAAGTACCAAGTCATAGTCCTATGTTTCTCTAGTATGGATATGGATCTTCTCTGCTTCAAGGTGACCATTAATCTCTTGGGAANNNTTCCCAACTACTCTATCACTCAAAGTTGTGCACATAAGTCTCTCCACTCATCGCACCATCTGTTTTTGAGTATGTGGCTCACTCTGTTCACAATGGATCTCTGTGAGAATCCATGTCTTCTAATCGCTTGCACAATTTCTATCTTCTCAAGTCTCTGAAGTGTTCCTACACATTCTCTCGCTCTTCCTTTACTCCTCTACTCTTGTTGCAAACCATGCTCTCCCATTCTGCATGATGTTTTATACCTTTGGCCTCTTCTTCCACTCATCCTCGAGATTCTCACGGCTTATTATCAGATGCAAGCCCTCTAGTCAGGGTCCCAAAATTCAAGGAGAAATCCAAGTACGTCCTTCTATTTGGTTTTTAATTAAATCTTTTCTTCTTCAAGCATCAAATTTATCAGCAGTTATGACTATTTCAACAACCATTCCTAATCACCATAACGGATCATGTGGCTCTATGCAGTTTAGGTACATTGGTAGGTGGTGCATTCAACTTTTACAGGTGTAGGTTGGAATGTTGAGCAAGCTTCCTATTTTCTTCATTAGAACTTCTCAATTCCACCTCACCAATCTCACTTGTGGTATCATAGCTAGTACTCAAAGATTTTCCATTTTTAATCAGTTGTCTGATGTTTTCATTAATTATAAACATAATTGCATGCTTCATAATCACATTACATGAAGTCTTAGAATAATTACAATAATGGGGGGAAACGAGGTGTCACAATATATTTTATTTTAAAAATGATGATATTAAAAAATCAAACCTTCAATTTTTTATTGTTCTCAAAATTAAAACAAATATATACTTTGGTAGAACTTCTAAGGAAAATTCTGAAAAAATAACTTCTTGCAAGATCTATGAGTTGTGGAATCACACTTATGGTGTTGGCATTACCAACATGGATGATATTGACAACCTTAACTAGTGCAACTATCATGGCCTTCACCTATTCCACTCCTTCTAGTTTTCTAAACATATAATGTTATATTAATCATTGCTTTTACATTCTCCTTGAAATAAGTGTCAATATGGATAGAAAGGAAATGGAAATTATAAAAGAGTCTTTTCTAGAGCTTAGTCACAATTAAGGAAAATTTTAAGGATCCATATAAAAACCTTTGCCAATTTTACTTATAATTCTTAAAATACTAATTATAAAATGTTTGGTGATATTCTTGTAAAAGTATTCCAATTTCTAGTTATTTAAATATATTTAGAAAAAATAAATAAATAGAAAATAGCAAATTATTTTTAAGAAAAAATAGAAAATTAGACAAATCATGAAATTTAACCTCTAAAGTTTTCTCTAGCCATAATCATTCCAACCCTAGAAAGCTTGGAAATAAATAATTTATGATTGAGGTTTTTGTTGTTTTATTATGTATTATGTTTTCGTTGATAAAGTAACAATCCAACTTTTACTAGCCAAGTTGTTATCATGGAAAACAAAGATTGGTGTCCTTAAAAAAAGAGAAAACCATCATATAATTCATGGACAATTAATACAATTACAAAAAGAAAAACAAAGATTGGTGTCCTTAAAAAAAGAGAAAACCATCATATAATTCATGGACAATTAATACAATTACAAAAAGAAGAAGTGACAACTAATAACAAAATAAGCAAAACATTAGAGTGCATTTTAATGCAACAATACAATCCTTTTGTTTATTGTGAATATATTGATGCATCTACACACCCATGTTAGATACAATTATTACATCAAAGATTGAGACTAAGTCCTACAACATCTACATAAAGACTTTTATTTATTTTATTTATTGAGTTTTATTAATATTTTTTTTATATTTTTAAATATTAATAAGAAATTAGTTTAATGTAATATTGTTTTAACCTTAACAAATTAATCATTTATTTTGCTAACCAAATTTAATACATGCATTTCTTTATTAGGAGATTCATAAAGTTAATGGTAGAGAAAAAAAATCATAACCATTTAAAATGTGTATATTAAAATTCATTATTATTAATAATTTCATTTTCATAAATATACATATTTAATAATTCGAAAATTCATCTTAATATTTGGTGTGAATATATAAAATTAATATTTTATTAATCCATACGTGCTAAAATTTAATAAAATAAAATAAATAAAATTACATTTAATTATAATGAATTGTATTAGTAAATCACAATTTTAACAAGTGTCATTGTAGTGGCTAGGTCGATGTCTGTGTTTTGAATTTGAATTTAGTGTAGTTAAGTTAAAGTATAATAAAATATCATTGTTATTAAGTTAGTGTACATAAGTTCAAGTATAATAAAATCAATAATATATTATAAGTGTTGTTATTTGTTTTTGCTTTTGAATTAAGATAATGTTAAGAATATGTGTTTCTTTCTAAGAGGTTATAAGTTCAAATTATTAGGCCCACTGACTTGGTATTTTCTTTCGAATATTTTTTTCTTAAAATGCAACAATGCAGAATATAATTGATTAACACATAATTGGTTTGAAAAACTTGTTTAAAAAAATAAATTATTCACTAGTTGTAAAGTTGCTTATTTTCTTTTCTAATAACCTAAATATATGTATGTCTTGGATTTAATCAATGCGTCTTTCCATGAGCAACTTCACAATCAGAGCTAATAAGAAAATTAAAAGAATTGTCCATGATAATTGATATATCTTCATGCATCTGTAACAAAAAAATATTAAATCAAATATACAAGGTTAAAATGTTATATTAAAAAATATTTAAATTTAAAAAAATACTATGTATTGTTTAAAAAGTTAATAATTTAATTTAGAATCGGAAAAATCTATCTTCGGTATGGCTTTTTGTTGTCCTTTGCTTTGGAGGAACAGTCGCACACTGCCCTATCTACGCCATGCAAGATTTTTGTTGTGAGATGTCTTTCTTGTTGGTATAATAAATCATCTTGCAAAGTTGGAGAGGGCATATTGGCTAGTTATTCTTTGCAAATAAAAACTGTAAGTGAGATTTAATTTGCCTCTAATACCTATGTGTAGATAAGATCCTCAGAAAGTTGATGGAATCCCCAGAAAAATTTATGACACCTCAAGAAAGGATTTTTCCGTCCAGAAAATTGGTTTCATACGGATGATTGGAAAGAATGGAAATACCAAATTTTATAAGTAATGACACTGCAGGTGACCTAGGAGTATGGGGATGTGATTTTGAGATAGGGTTTATTTTTAATTGTGTTGGTTAAATGTTTTATTTTTTGGGTTTTTTTTGTCGGAATCCAGTGATATAAATTTGGACAAAATCGTTATTTTTTGTTGTTTAAATTGTATTTCTGAATGTATAAATGGATTCAGCCTGCTGAAAAATCCCTGGGGCACTCAGATTATACAAACTTAGCAACTCAAATATGTATATCCAACCATTCATCACCGGATTTTAGGTAAAATCAAACAAAAAAAATTATAGAAAAACAACCAAAAGATAGAACATTTAGATTACTGCAATTCTAACACAATTTATATTAGACAATCAATATCCAACGTGCTACTCAACATTAAATGCTAAAACAGGGTGGGAGGGGGACATTATTAGAGAATTTATATTTAAAACAGATTATGGACAGAATGATAACGATGTAAACTTTATTGAAGTTTGTTCATGAATTCTGAAAAGTGAAAACCTAAATGTAAAGCTCTGTGAATCAATATTTTTCCAATATCTAATTGATGTTGTAGTACATGTACAATTCAAACATTGGGATTGAAGGGGACATCGCCATCACATTTAGATCCCACGATGACTTCCGAAGACCTAGTCACCGGCGTATGCTTCGCTTCAATGGGATCTGGTTTTGATAATGCCACCGCCAAGTGCTCTCAATGTGCTACTTAGTTATCACCCTTGTTCATGACCATCCTTTTTTTCATGCATGGATGTTTTTTGTTCAAAGGAAAAGTAATATGTTTTGTGATTTGATTGAGAAGGGATTTTTTTTCCTTATTTTTCTGATGGTCTGTCTGGCTCCATGGGATTTGTATTCTTTGCTACTCCTCCATTTATGATAATAAATATATCCATTTTATTTTTCATTTTATTCATAACAAAACTAATGCATTTTTTTGTCATATAAATTGATTCAGAAATTCTTGTATTGGTTTCACATTTCACTTTTATTTTAAGGATTGATTGAGATTTTTTTTGGTTATTGATTGTCTTTATCAATGTGTATTTGTAATGTTCCAAATTCAAAAATTGAGCTAATGGGATTTGTTCATTAATGTGATTTTGATTTAAGGAATTATGAAAAGCCCCTTATCTTCTGCCCTAATCAAGTGGATATGGAGTTTCCTTGCCCCTAGATATGGAGTTTCCTTGCCCCTAACTCTAAAGTAAGTTGATTGCTCCTAACTTCAAAGCCAATTGTTACTTGCCTAATATTGCTCTTATTTTTGTTTGCAATAGTTGTATTACATTCCAAACTTGAATATTTCCATTATGTTCATTAATGTCATAAGTAATATTATCATTATCCTATATACAGATATGAATGAGGAGCGAGAGACACACTCAATGTTTCCATCATCTTGT
>JASDQU010739362.1:60907-95709 GCA_032191745.1 Picea mariana | reverse complement strand
AGATTCATAAAGTTAATGGTAAAGAAAAAAAATCATAATCATTTAAAATGTGTATATTAAAATTTATTATTATTAATAATTTCATTTTCATAAATATACATACTTAATAATTAGAAAATTCATCTTAATATTTTGTGTGAATATATAAAATTAATATTTTATTAATCAATAAGTGCCAAAATTTAATAAAATAAAACAAATTAAATTACATTTAATTATAAATACGTGCCAAAATTTAATAAAATAAAACAAATTAAATGACATTTAATTATAATGAATTGTATTACAAGTGCCATTGTAGTCGCTAGGTCGATGTCTGTGTTTTGAATTTGAATTTAGTGTAGGTAAGTTAAAGTATAATAAAATATCACTGTTATTAAGTTAGTGTACATAAGTTTAAGTATAATAAAATTAATAATATATTATATGTGTTGTTATTTGTTTTTGTATTTGAATTAAGATAATGTGTTTTTTTCTAAGAGTTTACAAATTCAAATTATTACAAATTCAAATTATTAGGCCTACTCAGATTTGGTATTCTCTCTCGAATATTTTTTTCTTAGAATACAACAATACAGAATATAATTGATTAACACATAATTGATTTGAAAAACTTATTTAAAAAAATAAATTATTCCACTAATTGTAAGTTGCTTATTTTCTTTTCTAATAACCTAAATATATATGTCTTGGATTTAATCAATGCGTCTTTCCATGAGCAACTTCACAATCAGAGCTAATAACAAAATTAAAAGAATTGTCCATGATAATTGATATATCTTGAGGCATCTTTAAAAAAAAAAAAAAAAATTAAATCAAATATACAAGGTTAAAATGTTATATTAAAAAATATTTAAATTATTAAAAATACTATGTATTGTTTAAAAAGTTAATAATTTAATTTAGAATTGGAAAAATCTATCTTCTGTATATGCAGATTCAATCATTCATCACTGGATTTTAGGTAAAATCAAACAAAAAAAAATGTCAAAAACAACCAAAAGATAGAACGTTTAGACTACTGCAATTCTAACACAATTTATATTAGATAATCAATATCCAACGTGCTACTCAACATTAAATGCTAAAACAGGTTATGGACAGAATGATCACGATGTAAACTTTATTGAAGTTTGTTCATGAATTCTGAAAAGTGAAAACCTAAATGTAAAGCTCTGTGAATCAATATTTTTCCAATATCTAATTGATGTTGTAGTACATGTACAATTCAAACATTGGGATTGAAGGGGACATCGCCATCACATTTAGATCCCACGATGACTTCCGAAGACCTAGTAACCAGCGTATGCTTCGCTTCAATGAGAACTGGTTTTGATAATGCCACTGCCAAGTGCTCTCAATGTGCTAATTAGTTATCACCCTTGTTCATGACCATCCTTGTTCATGGATGTTTTTTTGTTCAAAGGAAAAGTAATATGTTTTGTGCTCTCATTGAGAAGGGATTTTTTTCCCTTATTTTTCTGATGCTCTGTCTGGCTCCATGGGATTTGTATTCTTTGCTACTCCTCCATTTATGATAATAAATATATCATTTTATTCATAACAAATCTAATGCATTTTTTTGTCATATAAATTGATTCAGAAATTCTTGTTTTGGTTTCACATTTCACTTTTATTTTAAGGATTGATTGAGATTTTTTTTGGTTATTGATTGTCTTTATCAATTTGTATTTGTAATGTTCCAAATTCAAAAATTGAGCTAATGGGGTTTGTCCATTAATGTGATTTTGATTTAAGGAATTATGAAAAGCCCCTTATCTTCTGCCCTAATCAAGTGGATATGGAGTTTGCTTGTCCTTAGATATAGAGTTTCCTTGCCCCTAACTCTAAAGTAAGTTGATTGCCCCTAACTTCAAAGTCAATTGTTACTTGCCTAATATTGCTTTTATTTTTGTTTGTAATAGTTGTATTACATTCCAAACCTGAATATTTCCATTATGTTCATTAATGTCATAAGTAATATTATCATTATCCTATATATAGATATGAATGAGGAGCGAGAGACACACTCAATGTTTCCATCATCTTGTCAAACAATACCCTTGATTCATATCTAGTGCAATGCCTATCACATCCCTTTCATAGTCGAGTGCATATTTAGTTTCTATTCTAGTTTGGTCAAATGCAAGCGGAGTATGCTCTCTCTTTTTTTGAGATTTCTTTGAGATAAATCTGTCACCCTCACTACCAGTCCCACTTCGACATTAAAAATAATTAACAAAAATTTCTAAGTGTAATTGGTAATGAATCAGTATGTCAATATATTACCAATTTCACATTCAAAATAATCATAGAGTTTAAAGTGTAATTGATGATGAATCTTATGGTGTAGTGTCTTGGTTAAGGAAAATAAATCATACTATGAAAAAACACTCTTAAAAGACTAGTTACTACTGAACCACGAGTCTATGTGTAAAACATACTTGGATGGATGCTACCATGTATTTTCTCTCATCCTTCCTTCTACAGAAACAAAGTATTTTCCTTCTCCTATGCACAACTATACCCACTAATAATCTTTCTCTATCAATACAAGAGAACCACTTGCAATTTTTAAAATGATTTTAGTGAATAATAAATCCAACCTACTATAAAACTTATGTAAATCCTTGTTTCAAAAAATATAAATGGTAATTAAAAACATTTAGAAACTCTTTATATAAACAAAAATGAATTAAAAATGTCATGGGGGCATTCATCGGGACAAGGATGTCATGGGGGCATTACTCGGAACAAGGCTCTCTTACCAACAACTGTGACTTGAACTACATTCAATGTAACTAGGATTTGAGGAGGTAACAAGAGGCTACTGAATAATTGAAATAACACCTGACTTTCATGTGGATTAAAAGAACTTACTAGTTTTCAATTTATGAAAGGACATGAACATGAATGTTTTCAATCTATGCGTGAAGGAAAGGACAATACTAAGAGGCAAAAGACATAAATATGACAATACCAATTGGCAAAAGTCAGTGTTCTCTTGGCAAGGCGGTGGTTGTATAGCTCTAGTTACTTGGAGCTATGGAGCTATGCATGTCAATGCATTGAAAATTGCTTGAAGGTCATGCATTGACAAAGAAAAGAAAAAGCATTAATGCACTGAAACTTACAAAGAAGAAGGGATCCAAAATAGGTCTAGATCAGATCAGAAATATTAATTCACTAGTAGTATAGCATAAAAATAAAGTTTTTGTATTTATTTTTAATCTCAATAAAATTATTATTGAGATTTTAGTAGGTTGGACATTGGAAATCATAATTTTTTTAAGTCAAACATTGAACTAATATGCGATCAATGATCTCATTTCTATAGTCCTAGCCTTTGACAGGGACTAATAATATATCTATCTCAACCTTTTTCTTCATAAACTGTTTAAAAGAAGAAAAACATTATCTTCACTTGTAGTTCCTTATCTGACCTCACTTACATTGACATCTTAAAATTTTTAATCAACTACTATGCTTGTTTTCATTGAGAGCTTAAAGTTTTTAATGGATTGTTAGAGATATTACACACTCACCTAGGTAATTATTTTCCTAAGGTTGATAGTTCAATGTTAGGAACACTTCCTTAGATGAGAATATTCTCTCTAGAGCATATTCCCCTACAAAATAGGGTGCTCCTCTTCAGTTCATAGTCAGTTACACTTATCACTAGCAGCTGCATGTGTTTCTCTCACTTCCACATGTTGGCACAGAGGAAGACCCAAGGTTCAGCTCCAGGAGTGCACCAACAAGCCCTAACTATTGGCCCTTTCAGCAACACCTGTGAGGTAGATGCAGTCTCACCCGAAGTAGCTATGAGGGGGTTGTAGGAAAGAGATGTCTACAACCAAAGGGAATACCAAGTGGATCTAATACAAGAGCAATACAACATTTATATATCATTTACTAGCTCAGATCTACTCTGCACACTATCTATCAGATCTAACACAATAATGCAAATAATAGTATATCAAATGACAAAGAATAGAGCATCAATCGCACAAACAACACAAGATATATGTGGTTCACCCTCTCTCTAGGGATACATCCATAGAACTTTGCTTTATAATATATTAAGATGAAGCATACAGTTCTTGTTCGCGCTCTCAGCTAATAAATCTTCTCTCTTTCTCTCTGTCTCCCCCCCTACGCACCCAGCTGCAGGGTTGATCTTCGCACCTAGATGAAGATCTCACAATACCAGAAGGCTCTACACTCAACACTTCTCTTTCACACAATAATAATCGATCACATCAATAAAAAAACTAGAACGACAATACCAAATAACAACAACAACAACAACAACTTATCCTAGGTCCTTTAGACCTCTATTTATACATTACAATAGCTCACTGACAGACTTAGGCCAAGACCTAAGTGTTGAAACCCTAGATACCAAAACCCTAGGTGTCTAAAACCCTAGGTCAACTTAACTCGCATTTTCAGAGCTTCGCCAACCTATCTTTCCTTCCTTGTCGCGCGGTGCTCCAAAGAATCCAATAGTGGATTTTTTCTCTTGTTGAGTTGTCCACGATCCATCTTCCTTGTTGATCTGTCATCCTCGATCTCCTCATCCACCATATTTCTTTCTCTTACTTCGCTCTATCTTTTCTTCTCTTCTGCTCACTTCGACCCAGTAATAGTCGTTGTGTCTTCCATGCAGTTTGCATTTTTCCTTTTCTTCCTTGATCTTCGCTTGCTTCCATAACCAAGGGCCAACAAGCCTCCAAAAATTACCTGTGACTCGTCCCGAGGCACTTCATATCTCAACTTTAGACTGTGCAGGAAAACCTTTTCTTTCAACTCTAGTCCTCCCTTCCTTCCATGTGCATACTATCTTTTCTGCATCTGGTACCCAGTTTCAACTGCACCTGGTACCTAGACCCTTTTCCTCATGCTTTTACTGAGAGATGCGAGGCAACTGGTTGTCATAATATAACTTCAATTGGCTCCCATTCACCAAACCTTCCTTCCATTCTCCATTCAAAGTCTTCAATTGTGCAGCTCATATGGCCCAAGCCAATGCGTTCTAAACTTCCCAGGATGCTTCATGAACTTATTGTCATATACTAGTACCATATCACCTTGATTAAAGACCTTATTCTTGATGTGTCGGTCATGGTAGGCCTTCTCTCTTTCCTTCTAAACCTGCTGGTGAAATCCTGGAATGAATCGGTCTTCTTCCAGTTTGACCAACTACGCAAGCCTCTCTCTAACAATGCCAATGCCATCCATATCTATAAAGGTAACAACTCTTATGTTGGGTACCAAATATTCCACTAGGAAAATGACTTCGAGACCATACACCAACTTGAAGGGGGTCTACATGGTCAGTTTCTTGCAAGTGGTTCTATAAGCCCATAATACTGCTAGTACTCTTAAATCCCAGTCATCCTTGTTCACACTGCAAATATTCATTAGCGTTGTCTCTGAAATCTTGTTGAATGCTTCAATTGTCCCATCCGCTTGTGGGTGGTAAGGTGTGCTCTTCTGATGATGGATTGTAAATTCCTCAGTCAAGGATTCAATTGTTTTATTGATGAAATGTGTGCCTTGATCGCTCATAAGGATCTTTGGGCATCCAAACCTGGTTATGATGTCGTCAAATATGAAGTGTGCAACTGTAGTGGCACTACATTCCTTAACTTCTCTTGCTTCGACCCATATGGTCAAGTACTCTATCGCAGTGATTATGTACCTTTCTCCTGTGTGCTTCCTTAGTGGGTTAATAGGTCCCACGAAGTCAATGGCCCATTTCTCAAGTTCTTCTAGGGTCAGCTATAGTGCTAACGACATTTCATCTCTTTTGGATGGTTTACCAACTCTTTTGCATACATCGCAGGCTCTATAATAGTCCTTATCATCTTTGTGTAGAGTAGGACACCAAAGGCCAGCCCTAAGAATCTTCTACGCAATTGCTTTCCCTGCGTAGTGTCCTCCTGCAATGCCTTCATGAGCTTTGGAGACAACCAACGGGCGCTTTTATTCCATAACACACCTCCTCAGTATCTCATCAGGTCCCATCTTGTATAGTTGTCCAACTATAATTGAAAAGTATGCAACGCACACTACGAGTTGTTTCTTCTGGGTGATTGTATATTCACTAGGTGCCATTCCTGTTGACAGAAACTGGACGATTTCTGCAAAGTGGTCATCAATCTTTCTAATGGCTAGCAACTGTGCCTCTGGCAGTGTATCCTCCAAACTAGTAGTCTCTTCTCCATGTTCCAACCTCAACAAGTGGTCAGGACCTTTGTTCATTCGTCCTATCTTAACCGAAATCTCAAAATCATATTCCTGAAATAGTAGAAGCCATCGTCATATTCTCCCCCCCAACACTGTCTTGATGACTAGGTATTTCAGAGCAGAGTGATCAATAAACATTTTAAAGTGTCCTCCCAACAAGTAGTGGCAGACCTTCTGCACCACATACACCATGGCTAACCCTTCTCTCTCAGTAGTGGTGTAATTAATCTCATTTGTTGATAATTTCCTACTAGAAAAGGCTAATGGGTGGTCGATGTCTCATGTTCCCAATTGTGCTAACATAGTTCCTAATGAAATAGAAGATGCATCGAAATGCACGTGAAATTCCTTGCTCCAATCTGGGAAAACCAAAATAGGCGCAGTAACCATTTTTTGTTTCAGCGTGTCGAAGCTCTGTTGGCATTCTTATGTCTAGTGAAATTGACAGTATTTCTTCAAAAGTTTCTCCATGGGTGTTGTAATTTGGGCATATCCTTTAATGAACTTCCTGTAATACCCAGTGTGTCCCAATGTAGTGCAAAACTATTTGACTGAAGTAAGAGGGGGTAGATCAACTATGATGGAAATTTTAGATGGATCTACCAACAATCCCTGCTTGCATACAATATGACCTAACAACGCTCCAAATGGTGAAAAGAAAATGCACTTCTTCATATTTAAGGCAATCTGACACTGCCTGCACTTGTCTAACATTAGCCTTAATCATTCAATATGATTTTTCAATAACCTAAAAACAGTCCAATCATCAAAGTATGCTTCTAGAAACTTATGTAGAAACTCCTTGAATGCTTTGAACACCACCCTGGAAAAGATAGTTGGGGCATTCTTCAATCCAAATGGCATTACTGTATACTGGTAGGATCCCCATTCTATCGAAAAGGTGTTCTTATGGCGATCTTCCTTGGCAATCTGGATCTAATGGTACCCTGAAAATCCATCTGTAAAAGAATATACCTCATGGCCTCCTACATTATCTAACACTTTGTCAGTGAATGTCGTAGGGAAGGGGTCATGCAAACAGGCATCATTCATGTTCCTGAGATCTATGCAGATCCGGATCTCTCCATTTTTCTTGTCTTGTACCACCATAGGGATAATCCATTATGATTCTTTGATAGGTTCTATAATCCCTTTTGCCAACATTCTGTTGATCTCAATATTCACTTTCTCCTTATATTTAGGGTTCAATCTGTAGGGTATATGTTTGACTAGTCTTGCATCTAGTTTCAAAGGGATCCTCATCTCTCCCATAGGCATTTTAATGCCCTTCATATCGGTGAACTTGATTGGAAACAAGTCCTGATACTCATGTAGCAATTCTGTGATCTTGTCAATAGTGGCAACATCCCAATAATCTCTAACATTTGCAAGCTTCAGTGTTTGCTCAGTTCCAATATTGAATTTTTTGATCTTGATCGGTTGTCCAATAAATGGTAGCTCAACTCTTGGTCCTTCCACATCTCGTTGTCCTTCTATTTCTGTGATGTTCACCTTCCTAGGATCATCGTCTTCATCAATATTGATGTTGTAACAGCCTTGCAGTTTCTGAAGAGGTGAGGTCCATTCGTCCTCTTCTTGTTCCAAAGGGAGGCTAGGTGCCTCCTCAAACACTTTTTGTCTTATGACCTGTAATGTTTGATCTACTGTAGGATATTGGATTTTGAATAAAAAGGTAGTGAAAAAGTTCTGAGTCATACCTTCCCAATCTGCAGTGATGTGACACAGTTCTGCTTGAAGGTACCACTTGATAGGGGTTGTGTCCAGCATGTTGATGAATTTGTGCATCCACTGCTCTTGAGGAATGTTTCTCCAGGATTCCTCACAAATTCCCACATGGTCCTTCTGGAAACTTCGACCTGTGTACCTAACTTCACAGCCTTCTACTTACGCTGAGAACTGCGCTTTCATTAGAGTATGACATTGTACCCATTCTGTGATGTTGTTTTTGTGTGTCCCCCACCATTTTCTCGGTGTGGATTTCAAGGCCTCATCCATTGCCAAAAATTGTTGTTGTGTTGGTACACTCTCTTCAAAGTCCGACAGGAAGGTTTCTAATGGATTCAAACCATCAAAGGTGGGTAAGTTACTTACTATGGTGTTGATCCAATGAACTTCTCTAGTTAATCTAGCACATCTCCTTGTAGATACTTCGTTGTTGGCAGTAGGACGAAATGGGAAAGAAAGCATGCACGAAGAAGAATCACAGCTGGAAGAGAAATCATGGGAAATAAAGTGTGCATGAGTAAAGCAACAATTGGTAAGAAGCACAACATGCGTGCATGTAAGAAGGAGGCAACAACTGGAAGGAAGCAACAAACACATGTGGAGAAGGAAGACCTAACAATAGTAGAGTTAGGGTTTTTGGTAAGATTTTTTTTGAAAACGGCTGAAGAGCCCGATAGATATAAATATAGGCAAGAAGGTATCAAAAATAGGTTCGAAGATTTTGCGAATGTTGAGATTTACTACTGTTGTAGAGTTGAACTTGTTTTATGTAATGTTTTGATAAGAGAAATACTTGTAACGAGTGAGTTAAGTGGGAGGTAGATCTCGAGGATTAGATCATAGGCTGAGGAGCCTGGTGCGATCTAGTTTGCCTCACAGATATCTTACCGATCTAAGGATAATTGTAAGTGCGAGGTGCGAGAACTGCAGAACTACCATAATAAGAGATCCAAGAGCCAATTTTTTGTGGATGTAGCCCTGGGAGGGGGTGAACCACGATAATACCTGTGTAATGTGATGAATGCATGCATATCTATGTTTACTTTTGGTTAGTTAAATTTTGAATAAGATGAATGAATGAGTTATTATACTGTTTAGTTCATCATTGTTGCACTATTAAATCTCGAAGGTCAGATAACAGTAATTTGTAATACAAATCATAAGTAATGGCTCAGAACACAAACCCTCTATCTCCTAATCAATCCTAGGCTGTAAACACCTAAGTCTTACAACCACCCATAAAATCTATCTCGGGTGAGACTACGCAGTGCATTCTGTATGTTGTGTTTCCTTCTGGTTCACTAGAAGGGCCGATAGTTTTAGGCTTTGTTGGTACCCTGAAAGATACAAAACCCAAGTCAGTAGCATAGATTTGTTCGATAGGTTAAAACCAAAAAATGGTTCCTTTGCCAGGAGACAAATGGTCTCTTTTGTCTGTTGACCAAGTCTGGGTACCTGTGACTCATCAGATTGTCCTTCTGATCCTCGATTATGTGTCGCGTCGTTACCTTCCCTAGCTGGTTTGGTTCTTTTTGGTTGCACTTCCTATTGAGGTTATGCTTATTCATTCGAAGGTTCCTATGGTTCTACTTGCGTATCCTCTTTCAGTTCCTCTGGTTTTGGCTGTTGAATCTTTTCCAGTATCGGTGTAGGACTCATCGGTGGTATCTTTGGGGATGGGATCTCATCGATATCGATGATCTCCGGCTATTACTGATCATTTTCTTCTAGTGTTCCTCATGACCTAGTTTGAACTCTGGTCGGCCTAGCGGTCGAGCCTGGTTCAACAAACATCGATGGTGCCATAGTGGTGAGTGTCGAGCATCTACTATCTGTAGAGGACTGTGATCTCTCTCTGTTCGTTCGAGCTATTGTTTCTCTCTCTGTGTTCTTCTTTCGTGAATAGACAAGTTGCTTCCATGCTTGCATGTTGTATGGGCTTGTCCTGAAGCTTAGCGAAGACACTTCCTCCATGATGTGATTGATGCACCATAACTGTGGATTCAATGCATGTGCGGCAGTTTCATACTGGCCATTATGCTTCTCTGGCCATTTCCAGTTGGCGTGTTTAATGTGACGTTCCATCAGTCCTTGTCGTGCCTTAATTCTACTTTGTGCTATCCTATCATCCTACTTTTGCTGACTTTCTGTTTCCCGCTCATTTGTCTTAGGCGTGTGACTATTAATCTTGCCTTTACTTCATTCGTGTTTCGAGTGTCTTGTGGTTTTTTCATGGCTTTTTTTTTTCTACGCGGTGGGTGGTTGATTGTTCTTGTACAGCTTCAGTTAGCTCCCATTGATCATTCCTCAGAGGTCTTCACCTACTATATCTCTTAACTATACAACTCCACCGTCTGT
The DNA here is from genome assembly GCA_032191745.1 of Picea mariana. Taxonomy (NCBI): domain Eukaryota; kingdom Viridiplantae; phylum Streptophyta; class Pinopsida; order Pinales; family Pinaceae; genus Picea; species Picea mariana. The sequence continues at coordinate 85,350 of JASDQU010739362.1, read as the reverse complement.
TACAGATTTGACATCGTATGTTCCTAACCAATGCATTCTCATCTTTCCTGGGTGCTGAAACGATTTGTTGTCGTAGAGCAATACTAGATATCCTTCCATGAAAGTCTTCTTTTTAATGTGTCGATTGTGCCATTCTTTGTCTCCGGCCTTCTTCACCTGTTGATGGAATCCTTCCAGGATTCAGTCTTCCTCCATTGCTAACAAATGATGCAACCTTTCCTGTATCGCATCGCGTTCTGTCATTCGTGTGATAGCAGCTACGCGTAAGATGGGTATTAAAAATGCCAATGGTACTGCTGCTTCTTGGTCGTAGATGAGTTTGAATGGTGTGTGCCATATCAAATTCTTACATGTCATCCTATATGCCCATAATATTGTTGGTACTTTGAGGTCCCAGTCATCTCTGTTGACGTTACATATCTTTTTCAATGCATTCTCTAGAACTTTGTTGAAGGCTTCTACTGTGCCATTTGCCTGTGGGTGATATGGTGTGATTTTCTGGTGGTGAAATTTAAATTCTTTGAGCATCACGTAGATGGTGCTATTTATGAAATGCATGGCTTGATCGCTTATCAAAACTCTTAGTCACCCAAACCTAGTAATTACTTGTTCGAATAAAAAGTGTGCAGTGGTCTCTGCACTACAATCCTTTACTGGTGCGGCTTCCACCCATGTTGTTAGGTATTCCATCGTGGTGATGATGTATCTTTCCCCTGTTCTTTTGGCTGGTGAGTTAATAGGTCCAACAAAGTCTATTGCCCATTTATCAAATATCTGTAGTGTCACTTGCATTTATAATGACATCTCATCCCTTATGTTGGGTTTGCCTACCCTTTGAAAAACATCGCATCCCTGACAATATTCTTTCGAGTCCCTATGGATTGTTGTCCAGCATAGTCCTACGCGGAGTACCTTCTGTGTGGTAGCTTTTTTTACATAATGTCCTCCTGCAAATCCCTCGTGGGCTTATGATAAAATCCTTGTTTGTTTGTGCTCAAGAACATACCTTCGTAAAATGCTATCTATGCCCATTTTATATATATGTCCTGTGATCAGTGGACAATTAGTTGTGTGAACTACCAGGTTATTCTTCTGCGCGGTGGTATACTCTTGCAGTGCGGTACCTGTGCTCAAGTACTGGATGATCTCTGCGAAGTATTCATCAGTAATTTGTGCCAAGAATAGCGGTGCATCCAGAAATTTGTATTCTAAGCTCGTGGGTTCTTCTCCATTTCTGACCCATGATAGGTGGTCAGGGCCTACATTTGGTTTTCCTGGTTTGGCGATTACTTCGAACTCAAATTCCTGAAATAATAGTAACCATCGAAAAATTCTCCCCCCCAACACTGGCTTGTTGACTAGGTACTTTAGGGCTGAGTGATCTGTAAACATCTTAAAATGTTTTCTGAATAAGTAGTGTCTAAACTTCTCAAGTGCATAAACCATAGCTAGGCATTCTATTTCCTTTGTGTTATAGTTATATTCTGAGTCGTATAGTTTTCTTCTTGTAAATGCTATCGGGTGATCCAAGTCTCTTGCTCTTGGCTATGCTAAGATAGATCCCAGTGCTATTGTTGATGCATCTATGTGGACATGGAATGCCTTTCCCCAATCCAGAAATACTAATATCGGTGTAGTGACCATCTTTTCCTTCAGGGTATCCAGACCGTGTTGACACTCGTCGTTCCATTGGTACTTTGTATCCTTCCTTAGCAGTTTTTCCATTGGTGTTGTGATCTGCACATATCCTTTGATAAATTTTTGATAGTATCCTGTGTGTCCTAACGTCACTCGTAGATGACTAACTGTTTTCGGCACTGGTAAATTAATGATGATGACGATCTTTGTTGGATCAACCAATAGCTCTTGTTTGCATACTATATGGCCCAATAGTATCTCAAACGGTGCTCCAAATATGCATTTCTTTATGTTCAATGATATCTGACACTGTCTGCATCACTCTAGCATCAAGCGTAATATTTCTACATGGTTTTTCAATAGACTATAAACTGTCCAGTCATCCAGATATACTTCATGAAACAAGTGGATGAATTCTTTAAATGATGCAATAACCATGTTGGAGAATATTGTTGGTGCATTCTTCAGTCCAAAGGGCATGAAAGTATATTGGTAATATCCCCATTACGTCATGAATTTGGTATTGTATCTATCCTCTTGTACTATCTTAATCTAATGGTAACCTGAGAATTCATCAGTGAATGAGTACACTTCATGTCCCCCCACATTCTCTAGCACTTCATCCGTGAATGGTGTATGGAATTGGTCATGTAGGCATGCATTGTTCAAATTCCTCAACTCGACGTATATCCTGATCCCTCTTCCTTGTTTCTTGTGTTGTATGACCATCGAGCTTATCCATTTTTATTCCTTGACTGGTTCGATTATGCCGGCTTCGAGAATTCAATCAATCTCCTCTTTAACTTTCTGTTTATATATAGGGTTCAGTCTATATGATCGTTGTCTGATCGGTCTCGCTTCGGGTCTAAGAGGTATTTTCATTTCTCCCAGTTCGCCTACTATACATTTCATATCTGTAAATGTTGTAGGAAATAAGTAGTTGTATTCACGCAATAGTTCTGTAATGCTTTCTATTGTTGGTTCATCCCAGTAGTCTCCAATGCTATCCATTTTGGGATGTTCCGTTGTGCCAATGTTAAATTTCTTTACCCTTGTTGGTGCAAAAATAACTTCAGATTCTATTTGTGGTCCCTTCACGTCTATGTTTCCTTCTACTTCTGCAATCTGAATGTCATGTGGGTTCTCTTCATCTGGTATGTCCTCCTGTGCCTGGTAACATGACAATAGCTCCTTGACTGTCTATTTATTTCACTGTTTCTCTTTGGTAATACGTTCTACTTTTGGCTCCTCAATGAATATGACTCCTCTGACTCCTTTCAGAGCTGGATCTATGTTGGGGTTCTCATGCTTGAATGAGAAAGTGGTGGTAAAGGTTTTCTACAATGTCGCCCATGTTGTAGTTCCTTTGCACAATTCTTTATTTGTATACTAGTTCGTTGGTATGCCTTCTAATGTATGAATAAAGTGGTGAGGCCATTCCTCTGGTGGTGTCAATTTACACAGCGTTTTGCACTCCATCAAGTGTTTCGTTGGTGTCCCTAATCCTTCATATTTATGTTGTTTGTTGATTTTCTATGCTACGTTGAACCTTATACGCAGTAGCCTCTTACATTGGTACCAATTTGTGATGGTCTCCTTGTGTGTGCCCCACCATATGAAGGGTATGGCCTTGAGTGCTAAGTCCAATGCTAGTAGCCTCTGGTTCTCTAATACTTCATCTTCATATTGTGTCAAGAATGTTTCCAAATCATTAAGTCCATGGAAACTGGGTGGTTCTATGATTTCTATTCCTATCCATCGCACTGGGCGGTCTATTCTTGCACATCTTCTCGTGGATACTTCATGTAGTCTCTACTGCCAGTTTTCTAACCCGTTGTCTAAATCCATAGCGCATGAAGTAATACTGCGCCAACTGAGTACTCTATCTGCAGTTGGGTTTACATAATCCTCCTCGCATGCAATTGTTCTGTACAATTGGTCGATTTCCTCTAAGTCTAGGCAAGTGGGTTGTACAAAACTTTCCCCTTCTGATGGATCTAGTGGTGCTATAACCCTGTAATATCCGGATTGAAATGTCATTTTTATGGTCTTCAAATTAATTATGGTCTGGTTGTCAAATGTCCAATCCAGATCGAGTAGTGTTGGGTATGGTGTTGTGCCATCTACTATTTCGATGACTTCAAAATCTGTTGTGGTGTGCACACCATCAAGATCTATTGTTATGCCCTTCAACCTCCCTATTGGTAGGACTCTTTGCAGGTTCACTAGTTTTAATTGGACATTCAAATATCCCAAGGTTAGTTCTCTCATGTATTGCTAGGTTTTCTTGGGTAGTACATTTATTTCGGATCCTAGGTCCAGTATGATATCTCCCATATTGAAATCCCCAATGTTGACATTCAATTTGAACTCCCTACTTGTTCTTCTCCTTGTGTGTAGTTGATTGAGAATATTTGATTATAGGTTTTGTTCTGTCTTGTTGCTACATTTCTGTAAGATTTTTGCAATATTTTCACAGATGAAGGATCACTTAATATTTTGATGCATGACTACAAAAATTATTTGATAGTACTTACTTGTCCCTTGAGTGACATTCCTTTGGTATGATCCAATGATGGCAGCATTTCGTATTCTTGGGCTTTGTGGACTAGTTGCGTAGTGGAAGTCAACGCTATGTCCTTCTTCTAAAATTCCTGTCGAGCTTCCTTAAAAGTATCCTTTTCTTTGGGCGCATCGAATTTATTCCTTGGTTCAATGTTCTTCCTTACCCACTGGTTCTGTATAGGTTCTTGTCGGGCTGTGTCGTTTCCTATCTTCGTTCCTCCATGGGTGACTATGTTAATATTTTGTCCATCCACCCTTGCTTCAGCTGAAATCCATTGAACATTTTGGTTGTTCTGGTTCCTTTTTTCTTGGATATTTACTAACAGTGTCGAGCATTCCTTTGTCTCGTGATCCGATGCACGAGAGTACATACAATTTGCTGGCGACAGTGGGAATTCCCTTGCATAATGTCCCGGTTGCTGAAAATTGTGACATGTGACTAGTCCTCTACCATGTCCGAAGCCTTCTCTACCTCATCCTCCTCCTTGATAGCCTGCACTTTCCCCTCTCGACGTGTCATATGGTGGTGCCTGGTCATACTGCACGGTATTATACTATGGTTGTGCTAGGTTGTACTATGGTTTTGTATTGTTGTATGGTTGTTGCATGCATTCTGTTTCCGTTGGAAGAGGAAAAAGAAATGACCGAGTAGATGAGATATAACAAATGTGGAAAAAAACGAGCAAAAATAGAAGACCGCTTAGTCACTAGAAGGGAATGTTGAGACCGTGAAACCCCACGAAAGCATAAATTGAAGGCTGGTTGAGAACGAAAGAGCTAGAGTTTGCCTAGAAAGAGAATAGAAACCCTAGCTTGACGCCTCACAAATATCTAGATAAACAAATGTTTATAGATTTACACAAAGTATTTTTCTGTGATTTTCCTCACCTATTGCAGGAGTGGATACTAAGGTTGAAAGATAACCATCTGACAAACCAGATCCGACAGCTAGATAGGACCCCAATACATATTGACCAGTTACAATAGGTGAACAAAAAATTCACCCGCGCAATCAAATTTTGGCTTGATAGTATTGTGGCATGATTCATCACAAAATTTGTAGTTGACACAATGAAGTCATGCAGCACGACAGACTAGGAATTTCTATGCAGACCTCATGGAAGGTACATTCGATCACTATATACTTTGATTAAAATACTTCTATATAAAAAAGGTGTAATGACAATGGAAGCAAGCAACTAAACTTCCCTGTGTGCATGGGGGAAGGGGGGAAGCTCTAACAGAGGGAAGGATAAATGGTCGAAGGAGAAGATAAAGGAAAGAAGGAGGAGGAATTCTTGGACCCGATCTTGATGGATGACGACTAGCTTAAGTGGATCTTGGCATCACCTGGAATTACGCATAGCGGAGTACCCTAACAATATAAGGTGAATACCAAGAAAAGAGTTGTATCCATGAGGGAGGTCTTGGAAAGCGATGAAGAAGAGGTATAGGATCTCTGGGATATGGAGCAGATTGAGGAAATCTTGTGCACAACCTATGATAGGAAAACAAGAGGCCGAAGAATAGGGGGAGAAGATAGCCATCCTTTCCATATTCATGTCAGTGTGGAACCCATAAACCCATGTGTGACTAATACACCAAAGAGAACATCACCGTTTAGACAACCAAATTTTTGAGGAAGTTCGATAGTGAGAAGCAAATCTACCACAAGAGAAACAACTAGAGGATCCAATTCAGGTAGTACTAGTCAAGTATCTGCACCATGCAATGGAGGTAGCAATTTAGCATTTAGAATGGCAGGACATGAACCCATGATCAGATTAATAGAATTCCAAGGAAAAGAAATAAAAGACTCGAAGAAGCATTTGTTCATTTGTGCAAAGATCTAGGAGGCAAAACAGATCATGGATGAAGATACCAAACTTGCACAGCTAGCGATCATGCTAAGAGACCGCGCACTAGACTAGTACATGAGTCTAGACAGAAACAATGCTCCTGGGACAACGAGGAAAATTGAAGACATCAAGAATCTATTGATTAATGAGTTCGAGAAGCCGAGCTCATAGGACTAGTACATGAATGAAATGATCAAGATCAGACAGAAACTAGGAGAGTCTGTATGGGAGATTGACCAAAGATTTAAGAGATTGAAGGGAAAGTTAAAATACCTTATGACCGAGATGCAGGACCATAATATGTTTGTCAAATCACTACTCCCACACCTAAAATACCCCTTACGATAACAAAATTTTCAGACACATTCCAAGGCGATACACATAGCCTTGCAGCTCGAAGAGAACCAATACCAACAGATAGGCCTGACTATTGAAGGAGGATTTGAAGAACCTCACATTTCAGTTGAATCAAAACAAGAACAAGGACAAATGAGAAGTTGTTTGGTGCACCACATGTACGATAGAAGGACACCACAAGAATGAATGTCCAACATTCATGCAGTATATGGAAATAAGCATGCCAAACCCACTCCCACAGGGAGGATTATGGTGTGAAATATACAAGAAAATGGGTCACGACCCTTATCACTGCACGATGATGCAGAAGTACTAGAAAGTTCCCAAGAATTCTTATTGCACTTTTTGTAAGTCTGTAGGCCACAATGACAAATACTGCAGAACTATGGAGTTGATGTGGGAGAGAACATCAGATGCCTACAGGGTACAGGTTGAAATGATGATTGGGCAAGCAGCGCCATAGTTCAATCAATCCCCAGCTCCATACAATATTACACAACAACAGTACAACACTACACAACAACCATACAACAATACACAACCACAGTACAACCCGACACAACCCTAGTATAATACCGTGCAGTACAACCAGGCACCACCATATAACGCACTAAGAGGGGATAGAGTAGGCTATCGAGGAAGAGGACGAGCCTGAGGATGATTCATACGTGGCAGAGGACCAATCGCATGTCACAATTGTCAGCAATCGAGACATTATGCAAGGGAATGCCCACTGCTGCCAACAAATTATATGTACTATCATGCATCAAATCATGAGACAGAGGAATGCCTGACACTGTTAGTAAAGATCCAAGAAAAAAGAAACCAAAAAAACTAGAATGTTCAATGGATTTCAGCCGAAGCAAGGGAGGATGGACGAAATATCAACATAGTTACCTATGGAGGAATGAAGACAGGAAACGACACAACCTGACAAGAACCTGCACAGAACTAGTGGGTAAGGAAGAACACCGAACCAAGGAAGCAGTTCGATGCACCCAAAGAAAAGGAGACTTTTAAGGAAGACAGGCAATAACTTCAAAAGAAGGAAACAACGTCAAATTCCACTACACAACCAAACCACAAAGCCTCAGAATACGAAATTCCGCCATCATTAGATCATACTAAAGGAATGTCACTCAAGGGACAAGTAAGTAATATCGAATACTTTTTTCAGTCATGCATGAAAATATTAAGTGATACTTCATCTGAGAAAATATTGCAAAACATCTTAGAGAAATGTAGCAACGAGACAGAACAAAAGCTAGAATCAAAGATTATCAATCACCTACACACAAGGAGAAGAACAAGTAGGGAGTTCAAATTGAATGCCAACATTGGGGATTTCAATATGGGAGATATCATACTAGACCTAGGATCCGAAGTAAATGTACTACCCAAGGAAACCTTGCAATACATGGGAGAACCAACCTTGGGATATTCGAATGTCCAATTAAAACTAGCAAACCAACACATAGTTCTACCAATAGGGAGGCTTAAGGGCGTAACGGTATATCTTGATGGTGTGTGCACCAAATCTGATTTTGAAGTCATCGAAATAGTATATGGCACAACACCATACCCGGCACTACTCGTTCTGGACTGGGCATTTGACAACCAGACCATAATTAATTTGAAGACAAGAAAAATGACATTTCAATCCAGAGATTACAGGGTTATAGCACCACTAGATCCATCATAAGGGGAAAGGTTCATAGAACCCACTTCCCTAGACTTAGAGGAAATCAACCAGTTGTACAGAACAACTGCGCATGAGGAGGATTATGTAAACCCAACTGCAGACATGGTACTCAGTTGCCGCAATATTACTTCATGCACTAAAGATTCAGACACCGGGTTAGAAAACTGGCAGCAGAGACTACATGAAGTATCCACGAGAATATGTGCAAGAATAGTCCATGTAGTACGATGGATAAGCGTAGAAATCACATAACCACCCAGTTTCCATGGACTTAATGATTTGGAAACATTCTTGACACAATATGAAGATGAAGTATTAGAGAACCAGAGGCTGCTAGCACTGGACTTGGCATTCAAGGCCACATCTGCTAGATGGTGGGGTGCACATAAGGAGACCATCACATATTGATACCAATGTAAGAGGCTACTCCGCATAAGGTTCGACACAACACAGAAAAACAACAAACAACATAAATATGAAGGATTAGGTACACCAGCAAAACACTTGATGGAGTGTGAAATGCTGTGGAAATTGACACCACCAGAGGAATGGCCTCACCACTTTATTCATACATTAGAAGGCATACTAGAGAACTGGTATACAGATCAAGAACTGTGCAAAGGAACTACAACATTGGAGACATTGTAGCAAAACATTACCACCACTTTCTCATTTGAGCATGAGAACCCCAACATAGACGTAGCTATGAAACGAATCTGAGGAGTCATATTCATTGAGGAGCCATAAGTAGAACGTATTACCAAAGAGAAGCAATGAAATAAATAGAAATTCAAGGAACTATTGTCATGTTACCAGGTACAAGAGGACATACCAGATGAAGAGAACCCACGTGACATTCAGATTGCAGAAGTAGAAGGTGATAGAGACGTGAAGGGACCACAAATAGAATATGAAGTTATTTTTGTGCCAATCAAGGTAAAGAAAGTTAACATCGACACAGTGGAACATCCCAAAATGGCCAGCATTGGAGACTACTGTGATGACCCAACCATAGAAATCATTACAGAACTGTTGTGTGAATAAAATGAATTATTTCCTACAACATTTATAGAGATGAAAGCTATAGCAGGCAAACTGGGAGAAATAAAAATACCTCTCACACCCGAAGCGAGACCGATTATAAAATGACCATATAGATTGAACTCTATATATAAACAGAAATTTAAAGTGGATATTGACCGAATGCTTGAAGCTGACATAGTCAAACTAGTCAAGGAATCAGAATGGATAAGCCCGATGGTCGTACATGACAAGAAACAAGGAAGATGGATTAGGATATGCATCGACTTGAGGAATTTGAATGATGCATGCCTACACGACACATTCCTACACCGTTCACGGATGAAGTGTTAGAGAATGTGGGGGGACACAAAGATTACTCATTCACCGATAGATTCTCAAGTTACCATCAGATTAAGATAGCACAGGAGGATAGATAGAAGACCACATTCGTGATGGAATGGGGATCTTACCAATATACAGTCATGCCCTTTGGACTGAAGAATGCGACAAAAATCTTCTCCAGAGTGGTTATCGCAATATTTAAAGAATTCATCCACTAGTTTCTCGAAGTATATATGGACGAATGGACAATCTATATTCTTTTGAAAAACCATGTATAATTCTTACGCTTGATGCTAGAGCGATACAGACATTGTCAGATATCACTAAACATAAAGAAATGAATATTTGGAATACCGTTTGGGATACTATTGTGTTGGAGCATAATCCTAACTTACATTAGTTTATACATAGATTAGACTCCTAGATCTTGGTTAATACATTCATTTACACTTTATTTCACCTAATTTGGCCACATAGGGAAGAAGGGCGCCTCATCCCTAAATTTTAGGGAAAACTACTAATTTTAGATCAAGACTCAACTCCCGGTTCTTGATTTTCTTGATTTTTCTTGATTTATTCTTTATTTATCCTTGATTTATTCCAACTCCCCCATGAAAAAACTCATCTATTATTAGGGAATGTGCACCTCCTCTTTAAGTGAGAGATTTATTCCTTAAATAATGTTTTTTTCCATTACTATTATTAGTAACTACTATTTCGGGTCAGTTAAGTGAGTTGGAATTGCTTCTCTTGTTAGTTAAGTGAAATTAAGTGAGCTAATGTGCATCACTTAACTCTTGTGGACATTAATGAGTGTGTGAAATGTATCTTTAGTGGTCTAGGTTGAACTATGTGGTCTCCCTTAGCTTATGACACCTATTTTATCTATTTCTAACTTTTTTTGACTAGAATTTCTATGTTTGAAATTCTATATATTCACCTCCTCTCTTCTTTTTTGAGGATGGTTGCTCATGTATGTTCATTTTTTATTAATACAATTCTCTTATTTATGGAGAAAAAACTTTCTCTCATCTCTTGAATATCATCAAATTGTTTGTGTTCAATTTAACTAGAATTCTAGGTCTATCGGGGCTTCTACAGGAATTATACATGGTATCAGAGCTAGATTGAATCTAGTGGATTGTACACGGTTTTATTTGCAGGTATAGATCACCAAGAGGCGCAGAAAGAAGCAATGGATCATCTCTCTCATCCCACAAAACTCATTCTAAATTGTTTCAATTACTTCGAATGGAAGACAAAGATCTCTCTGCTCCTCCGAAGCAAAGGGCTTTACCGGGTAACAATGTGCACGGAGAAAGAACCGACTGGGAAAGAGGAGAATATAAAGTATTTCAATAAATTAGATGAATCAATTGGGATGATATGCCTATCATTTTCCAAATATATCCTCCTTCATGTCAGTGGAGCCACTACTCCCGATGTGGTCTGGACCACATTGGAAGGACTATTCGACAAGAAAGATGCAATGAGAGTGCATCAACTGGAGAATGAACTCATATCCCTAAGTCCAATTCATTTCATCAACCTGCAAGAATTATTCACCAAGTTAAAATACCTCCTCATTGAACTTAATGCATGTGGAGTCACAAAAGGGGAAGAACAACTCATCCTTTCAATTCTCTCGAAAGTAGGCCCTGAATATTCCGTATTTGTGTCGTATTTTCAAGCATCTAAATTGACTCGGGAAAAATGGAAAATGCCTCCATTAAATGATTTAATTGAAGAATTGACTCAAGAGAAATCTAATTTAGTCCAAATGGGTTCCATCAAGCGTTCCAAGAACCAAGCACTTGCGGCTATTGATGCTCCAAAGAGCAATGGGAAAGACAAGGAAAAAGGAACGGGTAAATTTCCTGAATCGAAGAAGGAGAGATTCACACAATCTTCAGAGAACTCTTATGAGCCTAAGGGTAAGAAGAAGAATAAGGAAAGAAAACTTTTCAGATATTGTTCCAAAGTTTTTCATCTCGAAGAAAATTGCATGAGGAAGACTATCGATGAGATGGCTAAGCAATTGCAGTAGCACAATCTCACGGTGCCCGAAAATGCAAAGAAGAAAGATGATAACAGAACGAGAGGGAGAGCATGAGATGGTCATGATTTAATGGCCGTAACATCCACTCCATCATCTTGGATCCTTGATTCAGGTGCATCAAACCATATGGCTGCATCAAAATATGAATTTTCCTCCATCCAAGAAAGCACCAGATCCCCAATTTACTTGGGAGATGCCACACCCGCAAAGGCGTGCGGAGAAGGAATTGTTGATCTTGAAGGGGGTTGCTTCACAAATGTGCTTCATGTTCCCTCACTGTCCCCAAATATTCTCTCAATATATCAGATCACTCATTCAGGCTCTGGAAAGAAGGTGGAGTTCACTCCAGACTCTGCAGTGATTACCGACATTTCCATAGGCTCACAACTTGCACATGGAATTGCAAATCACAGTTCTCGTTTGTATTTCTTCTCCCACTTTGTTCCTAAATCTGTTAGCACTGTATTTCTATCACAATCTAATGATATTACCAGGTTATGGAATGAAATATTTGGCCATCTAAACTATAAGTACTTGCATCAACTCAACAAGGAAACCATGGTAGAAGGATTGCCAACTATTAAATTCACAAGTGGTGTATGTGAAGGATGCATTCTTGGCAAGCATCCAAAGAAAAAGTTTGACAAAGGGAAGGTACAGAGAGCTTCTTCACCTCTTGAGTTGATTCAAAGTGACATTACGGGCCCATTCCCACATCCTTCAATCAATAATTCTCGATATGTACTCACCTTCATAGATGATTTCTCTCGCTTTACTTGGGTATTTGTTTTGAAATTAAAATCGAAAGTATTTGAATGCCTTATAGAATTTAAAGCACTTGCTGAGAATGAGTCTAGGTGTAAGATTACGATACTCCATACTGATAATGTGGGGGGTTATATCAACAAAGATGTGCAACAACTTTGTATTGATGCAGGAATAAAACTACAACACACAGTGCCATAGAAACCACAGCAGAACGATGTTGCGGAGAGGAAAAAACGGTTCTTAAAAGAGATGGCAAATTGTATGCTACAGTCAAAATCATTATCTCCCAAGATATGGGATGAAGCTATTAATTGTGCAGCATACATTCAGAACTTATTTCCTCATAAATCACTCAAATGCACCACTCATTTTGAATGTTGGACCAGTAACAAACCGAAAGTGTCGCACTTTTGTATTTTTGGTTCACGAGCATGGGCTCACATTCTGACAGATAAGAGGAAGGCTTTGGAGACTCAAAGTCTTGAATGCATATTTTTTGGATATACCGAAGGTCTCAAAGGATATATATTGTTGGACTCTCACACTGAAAAGTTCATTCTAGCTCGAAGTGTGAAGTTTGAAGAAGAATCACTGCATGATTTTTCAAAAGACCCTGCCGAGGAATCGCTTGTTGTCACTAATGAGGAGGAGTCAGAAAATTATTCAAGAAATTTAGAACAGACATCAAAGAATCCTTTCAGGTCTGATATAGAGGATGAGGAGCAGGTCATGGCTTCTCCAACTTAGTTTCCAACTTGGGCAGAGAAAACCCTGCAAGATGCGGGTGAACTAGTCGGTGATCCTGTGGATACAAGAAGAACTAGATCACAGTTTTTTGGGGCTCCTCAAGCCATGGATGCCACGGAAACTTTTCTGCCCATACATTCCTATATGTCACTTGGTTCAGATCCAAATTTACACTCTAAGGTTGCAGACATCTTCACCAAGTCCTTCATTGAAAAAAAAAATTCAGAACTGAGAGCTATGCTTGGAGTGGTGGAGACAACTGAGTAGGTCACTTTTGGCCACTCAACATTTTTTTCCCCTTTTGGGAGGGGGGGGTGGGGTGGGTGGAGTTTCCCATGAGGTTTTCCCTCTTTCCTCTTTTCATGAGGAATTATTTTATGTAATGAGTACCTAAAATGGCCAAGTTGTCGGGACTCAATTTTTTTGTCATTACAGTTAGGCTTAGGGGGGGGTATTGGAGCATAATCATAAATTAGATTAGTTTAGACCTAGATTAGAATCCTAGATATTGGTTAATACATTCATTTACACTTTATTTCACCTAATTTGGCCACATAGAGAAGAAGGGCGCCTCATCCCTAGATTTTAGGGAAAACTGCTAATTTTAGATCAAGACTCAACTCCCGGTTCTTGTTTTTCTTGATTTATTCTTGATTTATTCTTGATTTATCCTTGATTTATTCCAAATCCCCCATGAAAAAACTCATATATTATTAGGGAATTCACACCTCCTCTTTAAGTGAGAGATTTATTCCTTAATTAATGATTTTTGTCGTTACTATTATTAGTAACTACTATTTCGGGTCAGTTAAGTGAGTTGGAACTGCTTCTCTTGTCAGTTAAGTGAGATTAAGTGAGATAATGCACATAACTTAACTCTTGTGGACATTAATGAGTGTGTGACATGTATATTTAGTGGTCTAGGTCGAACTATGTGGCCTCTCTTAGCTTATGACACCTATTTGAGCTATTTCTAGCTTTTTTTGACTAGAATTTCTATGTTGGAAATTCTATATATTCACCTCCTCTCTTGTTTTTTGAGGATGGTTTCTCATGTATATTCATTTTTTATTAATATAATTCTCTGATCTATGGAGCAAAAACTTTCTCTCATCTCTTGAATATCAACATATTGTTTGTGTTCAATTTAACTAGAATTCTAGATCTATTGGGGTTTCTACAGGAATTCTACATATTGGGCCATATTGTATGCAAACAAGGGCTATTGGTCGATCCGGAAAATATCATAGTCATCATTAATTTACCAGCACAAAAAATAGTCTGTCAGCTATGAGCGACATTAGGAGGCACAGGATACTAACGAAAATTTATCAAAGGATATACGCAGATCACAACACCAATGGAAAAACTGCTAAGGAAGGATACAAAGTACCAATGGAATGACGAGTGTCAACACGGTATGGATACCCTGAAGGAAAATATGGTCACTTCACCGATATTATTATTTCCAGACTAGGGAAAGGCATTCCATGTGCACGTATATGCATCAGCGATAGCACTGAGAGCTATCTTAGCACAGTTAGGAGCAGGAGACTTGGATCACCCGATATCATTTTCAAGCAGAAAACTATCCGACTCATAAAAAAACTATAACAAAACAAAAAGAGAAGGCCTAGCTATGGTTTACATAATTTATAAGTTCAGACACTACTTATTGGGACAAAAATTTAAGATGTTTACAAATCACTCAACCCTAAAGAACCTAGTCAACAAGCCAAGGTTGGGGGGGAGAATCAGTCGATGGTTACTGTTATTTCAGGAATTTGACTTCGAAGTAAAAATTAAACTAGGAAAACTAAATGCAAGCCCTGACCACCTATCATGGGTCACAAATGGAGAGGAACCCACAAGCTTAGAAGACAACTTTCCAGATGCACCGTTATTCTCGGTACAAATTCCTGATGACTACTTCATAGAGATCTTCTAGTACTTGAGCACAGGTACCGCACTAGAAGAGTATACCACTGTGTAGAAGAAGAACTTGGTAGTTCTCGTAGCTAAATATCAACTGATCACAAGACATCTATATAAAATGGCCATAGATAGCATTTTACGAAGGTACGTGCTTGAGAATGAACGACCAAGGATTTTATCAGAAGCCCGCAAGAGATTGGGAGGAGAACATTATGCAGGAAAAGATACCATGCAGAAGGTACTCCATGTAGGACTATGGTGGCCAATGATCCATAGGGACTCAAAAGAATACTGTCAGGGATGTGATGCCTGTCAAAGGGTAGGCAAACCCAATAGAAGGGATGAGATGTCATTACGACCGCAAGTGACACTATAGGTATTTGATAAATGGGAAATAGACTTTGTGGGACCTATTAACCCACCAGCCAAAAGAACAAGGGAAAGATACATCGTCACCGTGACGGAATACCTAACAAGATGGGCAAAATTCGCACCAGTAAAGGATTGTAGCGTAGAGACCGCTGCACACTTTTTATTCAAACAAGTAATTACTAGGTTTGGGTGCCCAAGAGTTATGATGAGCAATCAAGGCACACATTTCATAAATAACACCATTCACGCGATGCTCAAAGAATTTGAAGTTCACCACCAGAAAATCACACCGTATCACCCACAGGCGAATGGTATAATAAAGGCCATCAACAAAGCTTTAGAGAATGCATTGATAAAGATCTGTAACGTCAAAAGAGATGACTGGGACCTCAAAGTACCAGCAATATTATGGGTGTATAGGATGACATGTAAGAATTTGACAAGGCACACACCATTCAAACTTGTCTATGGCCAAGAAGCGGTAGTACCATTGGAATTTTTAATACCTAGCTTACGCATAGCCGCTATCACACGAATGACAAAATGCGGCACGATACAGGAAAGGTTTCATCAACTATTAGCAATGGAGGAAGATCGAATCCTATCTGGATTCCATCAACAAGTACAGAAAGCCAGAGACAAAAGCATGGCATGATCGACACATTAAGAAGAAGACTTTCACAGAAGGAGATCTAGTATTTCTCTACGACAACAAATCGTTTCAACACCTAGGAAAGATGAGAATTCATTGGTTAGGACCATACGAGGTCAAATATGTAACAAATGATGGAGTTGTACAGTTAATAGATCTAGTAGGCTTTGACCTCAGAGGAATGATCAACGGGAACTGATTGAAGCTATACAAGGACAGTCGACCACACACCGCACAGTAAAAAAAAAAAAACCGAAAATCCATGAAAAATCCCCAAGACACTCGAAACACGAATGCAGTAAAGGAAAGAGTAATGGTCACACACCTAAGACAAATGAGCAGTAAACGAAAATTCAACAAAAGTAGGAAAATAGGACAACACAAAGTAAAATTAAGGCACGTCAAGGACTGATGGAATGTCACATTAAACATGCCAACTGGAAATGTCCAAAGAAGTGTAATGGTAAGTATGAAACTTCCACACATGCATTGAATCCACAGTTATGGTGCATTAATCGCATCATGGAGGAAGCGTCTTCGATAATATTCAGGACAATCCCATACAACATGTGAGCACGGAAGAAACTTGTCTATTCGTGAAAGAAGAACACAGAGATAGAAACATCATCTCACATGAACAGAGCGAGATCATAGTCCTCTACAGACAGCATATGATCGAACACTCACCACTATGGCACCACCGAAGTCTGCTAAACAAGGCTCGACCACTAGGCCGACCATAGTTCAAACTAGGTCATGAGGACCACTGTAAGAAAACGAGTAGTAAGAACTGGAGATCGTTGATATCGATGAGATCCCATCCCTAGAGATATCGCTGGTGAGCCCTACACCGATACTGGAAGAGATTTAACAGCCACAACCAAAGGAACTCAAAGAGGATACGCAAGTAGAACCGCAAGAACCTCCAAATGAAGAAGCAGAACCTCAACAAGAAGTGCAACCAGAAAGCACCAAACTAGCCATAGAAGGTAACGACATGACACAGAATTGAGGATCATAATTACAATCCAACGAGTCACAAGTACCCAACCTTGGTCAATAGACAGAAGAAACCATGGCAACTACCTCAGCTTGGCTAGAATGACTTACAGGGTAGAAAATGGGAATTGGTGGAACTTTGTACCAACCACCACAGCAGGAAGATAGAATTTTGAAACCAATCTCACCTCGTAAGAAACTGACAGCAGAAATTATGCTACCATGCATATCAGAGGGAGTATAGGTAGAGCCGCAGTTACTGTGTCACATTGGGAAGCTAAAATATTCCAACCATGATGTCGCAAACATAACTAAGTACCCAGAAATTTCCCCCAGAGTATTTATTTAGAACATAGTGGTCAACCAACTTGGGGAAACAGTCATCCAGCCACATCACTGGGTAGTTGGACTGGACCGAACTGACATTTTAGGACTGCTACAACTCCCACACTTTGGCAGAGGCCAGTACATGACAACATACATCAAGTAGTTGTTAGAAGTTATGCATGGAGGGGATATATGGTTGGACAGACCCGTCTCTATAAAATTGGACCTTATCACACAGATAACAGGACTACCCAGTCATGGTGTGGATCTTGCGTTCATTCTAGATGATAAATCCAAGGAAAAATCGTTAGCAGAGGAAATGAAGAAGAAATACAACACAACAAGGGGGACAAGAGGTATTATAATCAAATGGATCAATAACCCAGCAACACAATTGGGCACAAATATAATATTTTGTAAGTTGCAAAGAAAATTCCACAAAGACGAAGTACCAGTAGGAGTCATCGCAGTTGCAGCTCAGTGTGTAGAAGGCACCTTTGTGAGATGGGTGCCTTATCTGTTAAACTTATTCCTAGTGGACTGCAGGAATGCATAATAACTGGGCACAAAATTTCATTACTCATGTTTGATAACCCTTATAGCCTTCATGGGATGGTGGGAACCAAAATATGTAGTTTTTTCTACGAGACCATAGCCCGAGGGAGTGAGATATCGAGTACTGAGATCCGGGCCACAAACCAGATAGAAGAAGGAAAATGGAATCATATTTGAAGCATACCTATGGGATATGCAGGAAGCTATTATCTGGTCATGGAGAATAACACCAGAAGCTATCGTGTGATATGGGAACATCACTAACTTCTTGGCAACACGACAAGCCATGTGGATACAACCAAGGCAGGATCCTAATAAATAGTGGCTACCGATGCGCTATTGCATCACAGAAGGTGATATAAACATGGTCATCAGTGAATTGCCTGCTAAATGGAGGATCCCATCCATTCCCCATGAAGTACCAGAAGGACCCGTAGAAGGAGAAGCAATGCAAGAAAAAACATAGCCTCCATAAAAACCAGTGCCCAAGAAACCAAGGACGGGCCAAAACAAACCAACTCCAGCAAGGAAAGGTCAAAGTAGACGGGAACCCAGAAGGGGCAGAAAGAGACCAATGAAAAACCAAAAAAAGCCAAGGGAACACAGGAGACCACCCCAAATCCCATCACACAGGAGCCCGGGGGAAATAAGAGACCGACTGAGCAAGCTGCAGGTGCACGAAAGAAATCAAAGGCACAACAAGCATCACCAAACCCAATGATCACAGAAGACGATGGAGAAATGATCACCAGAATGGTCTAGGATTGTCTGGCGGAAGACCTCGACCACACAACACATCACAGGGATAATCTACAGAAAGAGCTGGCATAAATAAGACAACTCCTCAGGACACTCGAAGAAGCCTAGGGAGCAAGTAGCAGTAAAGGCATAGAGCAGTCGACAACACAAACCAATGAAAGAGTGGAGATCGAAGAAGGAGACCCAACCCTCCCAATGCCACACACAGACACAATGGTCCACATAAAACCAAGCATGCTGTGAATGGATGAAATAGTGGGACAAACACCACTGAAGGATTTGGACCACAATCAATTGGTCTTGACACGGATTTTGTCAAGGGAACTGCACAAATTACAGGTTATATTTGACTAGTCGAGCTACAGAAAGCAACAAAGTAGCAAGAAGCGCTGGAAAAAGTGTACGAGCAGGAAAAATCCGAAACTCAAAAGGAGATGAAACACAGGAATGAATTGGAATGCAGAGTGGGAGAAATTTTTGAGAAACTTCCAAACATCACGAAGGGAAATGAACTCCCAGCCACAAAAAAGATCAACCAGATTGCGCAGGCAATTGCGCAATACCCGAAGGAGATCGGGGATCTCTGAGAACAACTAACACCAATTACTCCACCAGCAGTAAAGGAGCAAAGGAGGTAGGAAGAAACAACGCAAATACAAGAGATGGAGAAACAAGTTAGCACAGTAGCTGACTTGTTCGACAAAGTAGCGCAACTTTGGACAAGACTGGAGGAGTATCCACAGGTTCAACGCTGGGATAAGGAAGAGGAAAGGATCAATGCAGTGATCCAAGAAATCAAGTAGAATAAAAATACCATATCGATCCTAGAACGCATAAAGGGGATGCAAGATTTGAAGAATATGCATGCAAAACTCATCACTGCGCAGACACAGAAATAGGAGCGATAGGCTCAAATAGAACTGTTACAGGAATGGGTAGTAGATGTACTCGCACAAGAAGAAGCAGATAGAGCATAGATGGCATAGACCCAGGAAGAATGCACAGGACTACTGAGCAACAAATTTTTCGTTCAAGTAGTAGAAACCATTAAGGAGAAGACCACGCAGGCACTGACAACAACAACAGAGCTAAGGGAAAAGTTCTAGATGATCACTGAGGAGATCGAGGCAGCTTTGAAAGAATAGTTGACTTGGGACAAGTCACATGTCAATGTTTGGGGCATGTTGGAAGCAGGATGAAATGGGAAAGAAAGCGTGCATGAAGAAGAATCACAACTGGAAGAGAAATCATGGGAAAGAAAGCGTGCAGGAGGAAAGCGACAACTGGCAAGAAGAACAGCATGCGTGCATGCAAGGAGGTGACAGTTGGAAGGAAGTAGTGAACACATGAGAAGAAGGAGGACCTAATGACAATAAAGTTAGGGTTTTTGGTAAGAGTGTTTGTGAAAATGGTTGAAGAGCCTGATAGATATAAATATAGGCAAGCAGGTATTAGAAAGAGTTTCAGATATTTTGCAAAGGTTGAGCTTTACTACTGTTGTAGATTTGAACTCGTTTTATGTAATGTTTTGATAAGAGAACTACTTGTAACAAGTGAGCTAAGTGGGAGGTATATATAAAGGATTATATTCCAGGCTGAGGACGCTAGTGCGATCTAGTTTGCCTCACAAAGATCTTACAGATCTAAGGAGAATTGTAAGCACGAGGCGCGATAACTGCATAACTACCATAATAAAAGAGCCAAGAACCAAATCTCTATGGATGTAGCCATGGGATGGGGTGAAACATGGTAATACCTATGTAATGTGATGAATGCATGCATATATATGTTTAATTTTGGTTAGTTAAATGATGAATGCGATGAATGAATGAGTTATTATACTGTTTAGTTCATCACTATTGTGCTATTAAATATCGAAGGTCAGATAACAATAATTTGTAATACAAATCATAAGAAATGGCTCAGAACACACNTTAGTTAAATGATGAATGCGATGAATGAATGAGTTATTATACTGTTTAGTTCATCACTATTGTGCTATTAAATATCGAAGGTCAGATAACAATAATTTGTAATACAAATCATAAGTAATGGCTCAGAACACAAACCCTCTATCTCCTACTCAATCCTAGGCTATAAACACCTGAGTCTTATAGCCACCCATAAAATCTATCTCGGGTGAGACTGTGCAGTGCATTCTATGTGCTATGTTGCCTTCTGGTTCACCAGAAGGGACGATAGTTTTAGGCTTTGTTGTTACCCTGAAAGATATGAACCCCGTGTTAGTAGCATAGAGCTATTCAGTAGGTTAAAACCAACATTCGTACATTTTTTTCTGCCAGTTCTCTAGTCCTTCTTCTGAATCCAATGAGAATGCACTGTCACTTCACCAGCTCAAATTCCCATTCACCGTAGGATTAATGTAGTCCTGTTGTTTGACTGTTAATTTGTATATGTTTTCCAATTCATATGCATGGTCTTCTTCTCTGATGGGTTCCATGTATCACTGACCTTCATCGGGATATAAAGGTGTGATGACCCTAAGGCCATCTCCTTCAAATGACATTCTTCTTTTCTTTAAATCGACCACAGTGGAATTATTGAAAGCCTAATCAATTCCTAATAGCACAAGGTAAGGACAATTATCATCAACTATCTCAATCACCTCAAAGTATGCAAACATCCTTACTCTGTCGATGTCCAGAGGGATATGTTCCAATATTCCAAAGGGGCTTACTGCATGTTGGTTATCCATCCTAAGCCTACTAGAGGAATATACCAACTTAGGTTTTCCCATCAGTGCCCAGGTTTGCTTTGTCATGACATTGACCTATGACCCTAAGTCAAGGACCACATAGTCTATATCATACTCTCCAATCTAAGCATTCAGGTGTAGTTACTTATTTTTCCTTGTCTTCTTGGATAGTTGATGTAATGATTTATTCATTAAAGGATCTACCCTTTCTATCTCATATTGTCTGAACAAATTTTGCAGTTCTTATATATCTTTCTCATATTTAATCAACTCTATAAACATATACAAGAAACTGACAAGTTTACTTGCCTCTTTTACATCTCTGGGAAAAGCATATTGATCAAATGCCAGAGGCATTCCACATTCTCTTAATTCTGGTCATGTCTTTGATGAAGAGCCTCGGTCTCCCCTGAATTCTCTTCTTGTCTCCTCAAACATTTTTTTTTCTTTCTTTGCATCAAAATTTTGTGTCTTCTCTGCAACTTTCCTGACTCCTGATTCTTCTGTAGTCTTTCCTTGGGTCATTCTATCCTCTCCTATAACAACGCCTCCTCTAGTGATAACAGTGAATATGGGATCTGTTTCGCAAGGTTCTTTAATTAGTTGTATTTGTGGGTTCTGTTGAGGTCCCCGTCTCTCCTGAAGTTTAGCCAAAAATGTTGGACATTCCTCGATAACATGTTTGAAGGAGTTGCAATAGCTAAAAGTGGTACAAGAGTTCTGAAATTCCCTTTCCAAGTGTCCTGTCTGTGCACAGTTATAATAGATTATCTATCCTTGACCTCAACCCATAAATCATCCTCTTCCTCTTCCTCAGAATCCACCATGAGGGTTGAAGTTTCCTCTCCCAAGGGAGTTATACTGCATAGTGTTTACTTCTTCTTGTACTTTGCCTTGAATTTTGTATATATCCCTTGACCTTTCATGCATGAGATCATAAGCCCTACAATCCCTATCATCATGTCCCACAGACTTACAGAATGTGAAATACAAATTTGTGGGTGTCTGATCATATTTTTGCATGTAGTAGCACTCACCTGGGCGTTGTCTATTTCTGCATACCTCACACCAGGGTAGGGTGACCTATTTCAAATGAATCGGAGCTCTAGAAGCCAAGTATTCATGGAATAGGGGACAATGCTCCTTGTCATGGCCTTCTGATTTTCATCTAACACACCATATGTCTTCTCTTTTGTCTTTTCCCTTGTCTTTCTTCATATCTTCGACCTATAGAGACAAACTAGTGATGACTCAAGATTTGACTCATACCTGAGATGGATTCTCCCATAGGGGTTGATTCTAACTTCATGGAAATCTCCAGCACCTTAGCCTACAAAGCAATCTTCTATTGCACTAGAGGAACTTTGATGTGTGGTAAGAGAGAAACAATGAACCATTCCTTGTTCTGCTCATCTGGGATTTGAAAACTCAGATGGCCTATCAAGGTCTTAAATCTTTGATCGAACTCCCATACCGGTTCAACTATTCTCTGCTTGATTTTTTTTAGTTTTGTAATGCACTGTGATTCTGACTTAGGTTTATTGAATCAGAAATTAGCGAAGTATTAATGGCATTCAACAGTTTAGGTGTAGCTCCTTGGACAAATTTCATGTACCATCTTAGTGCGCGATCTCTTAGGGTAGTACTGAATCGAGCTCGTTTGACAGCTTCGTTGGTGATATTCTTAATACTCCACACAGATTTGTAGGGAAACCAATGCTTCTCAAGGTCTTCATATCCATATCCTCTAAAGGTGGGTAACCTCATCTCATCTGCCATAGATCTTCCTAGGCTTATGGACTGAGTATGTGGCGAACTACTAGTGAAAGTACTCTGAGCACTCTGGTGACTCTGATTACTATGATTGCTTAATATTTATGAAACAATAATAGGATTAATAGTACTTACATCGATAGTCGGTGTAGTTATTGAAGATTCTAGCTCTTCTTGGCGAGGTTCCTCTGTCCTAGCAGATTCTAAATGCTCTTCATCTGTCATATCTGCCTCTTCTCCACTATAGAAACCCTCGTCCCCATAGTTCTTCTTAAATAGGTTCGCGAGGGGAACTTCTCTGAATACTCTCCCACTGCGCATATGTCTAGCCTCTATGTCGTTGTCGCTATCTGAATTCTTGAACATTAGATCTTCAAGCCAACAAACTATTGTTTCTTCAAGATGTTCTTCTCATGCAATATCATCTTGGTCTTCAACTTCAGAAAATGTAAAAATTTTCCTATAGGTCCCGTAAAGAAATATCTCTTGGCTTGGCTATATGACTCTACTTTTTCAACAACAAACTCAATGATATACCCTCCAATGGTACTATCAAACCAGTGATATACTACTCTTGACACAATGTTATCAACACTCTTGACCTTCTTAATCAGCGCTGACGTCCAAACCACAAGAGGCCTAGATTTGATCTCAAATTGGGTATCTTCTAACCCAACTAGCCACTCATACAACTCCTGATGGATTCCTCCAAAGAAAATTTTGTGTATATCAGTAAAGATATATCTCTCCAACCAATCCTTTGTACTAATATTAGGGTTCTTGTTCTGGGATTCAACGAAGTCCTTTTCTTGATCTTCTATCCACTTTTGAATCTCTATCTTCGATGGAAACCACCTTGACATTCCCTCAAGAAGATTCCTATCCCAGCAACAGAACCATTTGTTGGCACAGGGGAAGACCCAGGGTTCAGCTCCAGGAGTGCACCAACAAGCCCTAACTATTGGCCCTTTCAACAACACCTGTGAGTTAGATGCAGTCTCACCCGAAGTAGCTATGAGGGGGTTGTAGGATAGAGATGTCTACAACCAAAGGGAATACAAAGTGGATCTAATACAAGAGAAATGCAACATTTATATATCATTTACCAGCTCATATATACTCCGCACACTATCTATCATATCTAACACAGTGATGAAAATAAAAATATATCAAATGAAAAAGAACAGAGCATCAATCACACACACAACACAAGACATACGTGTTTCATCCTCTCTCTAGGGCTACGTCCAAAGAACTATGCTTTATAATATATTAAGATGAAGAATAAATTTCTT
>JASDQU010739362.1:26586-60869 GCA_032191745.1 Picea mariana | reverse complement strand
TCAATAACAAACTAGAATGACAATACCAAATAACAACAACAACAACAACAACAACAACAACTCATCCCAGGTCCTTTAGACCTCTATTTATAAATTACAATAGCTCACCAATAACCTTAAGATGAGACCTAAGTGTCGAAACCCTAGATACCAAAATCCTAGGTGTCTAAAACCCTAGATCAAATTGACCCGCGTTTTCAGGGCTTCACCAACCTGTGTTTCCTTCCTTATCACGCGACACTCCAAAGCATCCAATAGTGGTTTTGTCTTCTTGCTGAGTTGTCCACGATCCATCTTCCTTTCTGATCTGTCATCCTCGATCTCCTCATCCAACGTCTTGCTTTCTCTTACTTCTCTCCATCTTTTCTTCTCTTCTTCTCACTTCGACCCAGTAACAGTCACTGTGTATTCCATGCAGTTTGCTTTTTTTCTTTTCTTCCTTGATATTCTCCTACTTTCATAACCAAGGGCCAACACCACATGTGTGACTCAGTTAATTGATGATTTCATGGATCAATTAACTAGGACTAGGTGGATGTTCACTCTAGTGTCTTCTAGTGAGTGTCTTGATCTCTGTAGATCACTACTATGACACATTGACTACTCATGTAGCCTATAAATATTGTAAATTATTCATCTTTTCAGTGTGGAATATATCGAATACAATTCTATTGATTATTTTCTATCATCTCTCATCTCTTCTCTCCTTTTCTCAATTTTCAAGATTTGTACGAATTGTTGTTAGCTATATTCTTTGTGCTAGTTTCACCACAATAATACATGGTATCAGATCCCATAGGTTTCTAGGAGAAAGGAGCACACGTATCTTATTTTCAATTGCAGAAGGGATATGTAGTGCAAAAATATGGATTATTCGTCGATGTTAGCACAAGGGCAGACCCAAGGTTCAACGCTATAATGACGCACCAACAAAACCCTAACTACTGGCCCTTTCCAAAACACCTGCAAAGCAAATGAAGTCTCACCCGAGGTAGAGGCAGGGGTGGTTGCAGGACTCAGGTGTCTGCAACCTTAGTTGGGACACCGATCTATGATTATAACACTTAATAGACCACTTAGCACTATCAGTTCATCATTATCTAACCAATATCTACTCTACAGAGAAAATAGAGAATCTCAACATTCACCTTGATCTAATGTATATAAGAACTTAGCAAAGGAATTAGATTAGATCTAGCAGATTCAAGCACTAAGCAAGTTCACAGATGTCAGATCTAGCATCCAGATTCATCATAAGCACAAAGCATAAATCTATCTATCTATCTATATCAAATCACTTAGCACATAACACATAAACACATCAGAACATCGCACGGAGAAGAATAACACAGTATTTGTGTGGTTCACCCCCACCCTGGGGCTACGTCCACCAACTCTTCTTCTTTATTAACTTCTTCAATGAGTTACATGCACAGAGCCTCAAAACCTCACTCCTCATAGGACATAATATTTGCACAACTTGCTAGATCCTTCTTCCTTGTGTTACAACACAAATCTCTCCACAGTCTCTTACAATGATTTACACTTGGTTCTATAAGTCTCACACAGTATGCACGAAGCCTTACACTTCTTGATCACACAGATCCCACTCTTAGCACTTAGCCAACTTGCACATCACTTGCGCACTATTCAAATACTTCTTATATTGCCTAGCCTTCTATTTATACATACAAAATAGGCCTAAACATGGGTAAACCCATGGGCCGACATCCCATTCCCGTTACATATTCCCAAATCCTAAAAAGGACCCAAAAAGGGGTCGAGATCTCGTGATCACTGCTTCATCTTGTGCTCCATCTTAGAAAGGTTGTCGAAGTCCCAAAATAGGCCAACATGACCAAGAATCTCCCAAAACTTGGTCAAGGGTGAATAGGCCCCCAACACTCACCTGTGACTCGTCCTAAGTCACTCTGGTCTGACTAGTTCTTCTTCAAACGCCTCGATCTTGGCTCGAGCTTCTTCGACCTGCTATTGTGCTACAGCCTCCTTTTCAGCAAATGTGTGGATGACTGCATCATTAATAGGTCCCTCTAGACGTTGTTTTGTTGTAGTGACAACCTTCTCTAACTCTACTCCTTGGCCTTCTATCTCTGTAAACAATTGATAGGCCTTGTCTTGTATGGGTTGGATTTTCTTAGTTATCTCCATAAATCTACTCTGGATAGTATGGATTTTCTATTGTGTAGTGCATTGGTCTCGGGAGCGCTTCATTATTTCCACAGCTGACAGGGACTTCCGCTGCACCTGTATATTTTCGGCTTGATACTTCGCCTCTTGGAGCTGCGACTCTAGTGCTCTTAATTCTAGACTCTCAGTGAGTTGTTCATATGTTAGGGCACTGCGATCAGTGAGCTGCTTAAATTTTATGGTAACATTCTTGAGCCTTTCAACTGCGCTTCTGGCGGTTTCTTCTCTTTGGTTTCTTACATCTTGAGGGGTCTCGGGTACTTTGCGTAGCTCCAAATCTGCTATGCATTGTTGTAGATGTTGGATCACTTCTTCAAGTTGCGCTACTTGTTGTGGAA
The DNA here is from genome assembly GCA_032191745.1 of Picea mariana. Classification (NCBI taxonomy): domain Eukaryota; kingdom Viridiplantae; phylum Streptophyta; class Pinopsida; order Pinales; family Pinaceae; genus Picea; species Picea mariana. The sequence goes on along the minus strand of JASDQU010739362.1, from coordinate 58,323 downwards.
CTCACTCTTTGGTCTTTACTTATACAACTTTCATAGAGAGAATTTCTTTGTTGACTACTTCATTTACTTCGAGTTGGTCCACAAGCAACTGTTCCTTTTCTTCTTGTAGTTATGATTTTTTTGCATCAAACTTTGCTTGGAGAGCAAGCTTTTCCTGTTCTGTAGCACTGCATTGGTCTACTAGTACCCCTTGTACTTGTGTCATATCCTGGGTGGCTTGTGTTGTTTCCTCCTATGCTCGTTGAAGGCGAGCTTCTATTGTATTCTCTAAGAGGTAGAGTTGATATAGCTCATCTCCCAATTTTGGCTCTCCCAGTGTAGTGGGCACTACGCGAATGGACTGTAGGGCTTGTTGTACCCCTCGGAGTTGAGTCTCGATTCTATAATATAGATTCTCTTTATTTTCTTCTTGTTTCTCTGTTATTTTCAGCAAAGCAGCTTGTAGGGCTGCTATGAGGAAGTTGAACTCATCAGAGGTGAGGACGGTCTGCATCTTGGTCATGGTGGCCTTCGATTTCTTTCGGGAGGAAGGTTTTGGAGGTGAACCTTTTCTCTTCTTCAAGGGATCAACCTCATCACCATGATGTTGTTCAAACTCTTTTTCATTCAAATATTCACCATCACCTCCTTGCTCTGGTGATATGGAACCAGTCTTCACGGATGCACTGTCTAAGTCCTGAGTCTCTTCAGTTTTCTTTTTCTTGCTAGGTCCATGTGTATCCTAAGTAGTTTCTGGGCTGTCGATGTCAGATATCTCTGCAGGGTCTGTTGGAATGAGGAGGTCCATCGACCAGTCCTTGGTGATCTCCTCCATGTCCTCCTTCATTAGCTTATAGTAGGATTGGAGTTGTTTCTTGTGTACATCAACGCGCGATGTGATGTAAATAAAATGTCAGTCTACACTAAAATTCATCAAGGGCCTGAACTGGTGTAGAGTGTTCAGAGTGATGCGAGGATTTGACTAGATGGTTGTCTTCAGCTAGTTGTAATAGGTATGAAAAACAACATTGGACTACCATTGTTTATTCATATCACTTGAGTACCACAGTGTACTAAACTTCGCGGCCAATGGTTCGAAAGGCTCGATGTCCAGGAAGGTCGCACCTTCTGACATCTCCCAAGCAATAAAAGTGATAAGGATCAATAGCTAGTTGAAATGAAATTTGTACTCTTGATCCTAGGATTCGCTGCAGTCGAGTTCTAACTGGTTCACTAGGTACTTCATCCAGTTCATTTGAAGTCCTTTTGTGCACTTCCCTGCGAGGTCGAATACAAAACCGGTGACTTGGGTAGGTCGGTTTTTTCGTACTAACTTCCCTATGATCAAATGACAGATGAGGTGCACTGTGCCACTCTGTATAGAGGATACCTCATAGCCTTGCATTCCCTTCTTGACATCACCATAAGTGTCCTTGATCCACTGTGCTAGAGCACGATCCATGGATTTTCCTAGATAAAAATTATGTGGATCAGGTCCTTGCATACTTAACCCCGTGATCCGATTGATCAGTGTCATATCAACTATTATACAATGGTTTAACCACAAATAACCTCCATGGTAACAGGACATTAGTAGTTTGACACATGCATTCACCTCTTGGTGTTGTCCGAAGTGAGGAATCTTCATGAAATTGAGCAGGGTGGACTGCATGAGGTTATGGGTCCACGACTGGGGCATTATCTTTGAATTCTTCCCCTTAGTTTGGGTCAGGTACTTATGTGGGACGAGCATGTTGTAAAATTTTCAATCTCTGAGGTTGAAGTCACTAAACTTCAATGCCACAATCTTATCTTGGTCTGCTCAAATTGCGTGTATCCCCTTCAGGAGGTACGCAGTGACCAAAGTGTAGTCGAAATATTTAGGCACATTGTCTCGATTTATTATGCCACTCAAAGGTGGTAGATAGGTAGGTAATACGGTCGAGATCAATTTAGCATCCGTTAGATAATCCATGTGCTTGGTTCTCTTTTCATTGGATGGATGGGATGGTCCGGCTCCGCGAGAAGTGGATGAAGAGGCTGGAAATACTCTCATGGATGATGCTTGTGTACGTATGGACATTGACCTAACTCTTTCAGTCATGAGGTCGATGAAAACTTCTTCAAAAAATTTCTCTGTAGCGCTCAACCTGTCCGACATACATGCTTGGGTTTAACAATCTCGAGTTCAAGGGGTAACTCAGACACAGTAATGAGATAGAGAGAAAGAGTGTGATGATCACTGTATAAAATTGACTTAGTCTGCGGGCTCAAATTCTCAATTGGAAAAAGTGTTCTCGGTGCATGGCGCGATGGGATAAATAGGTAACTCGACAATGGGTATCTTGCAATAGGTATGAAGGCTTCATGAACATTGTTCTGTTTGTTATGGCATAGTCCGAGCGTTCATATGGTGAGTTGTTTGTCCATAAATGTCTTTCTATCTGTTCGGGGCGTTGGTCTAACGGTTATAATGTCCCCAACGACTATATTGCTTCATCATGGCGAAGTGCCATGTGTCGCTGTTCTGATATCCCGACAAAGCTCCAATTTTGCAAATTTTTCTTCTGCGCAGTTTCCTCTGGAACCTTATGCAACTTGTTGATCTTATCTTACTTCTTACTTAGCTTCCTAGCCTTCTTCCCAATGAGCTTTGTTTCACTGTGCCTTTTTCCTTTCTGATCCTTAGCTTCTTTTGGCATGGTTACTTCGCGTTGTTGAGATTCTTTCTTAAGATTCAAGGGTAACCCTTCTTCTTCATCTGGAATAGGTACTTCAATATTCAGTGGTTCTTCTAGTGTTCTTACAACTTCAACATCCAGGTTTCTGGTGTTAAATGGATTTGGTCTGTTCTTTTTTTCTTCAATCAAGTGTGAGATCCTTCTAGTCATGAATTCTTTTAAATCTTTCTTCTTATATTCTAAAAATTATTCTTCTTCTTTCCTTTTGGCCTGATCTCTTTCAATCCAAGGTTTTCCTAGTAGCATGGTAAATGGGGTGATGTTCTTATTGAATTTAACAATATCAAAAAATTTCTATATCGAAGCTCTATTAATAGTCATAGGTAGCTTGGAAAGTCTCCCACATAGGGTTATCAATTTTCCTCTGAATAATCCTATTCCTCCCAATGAGGGAATCATATCAGACTTTCCTAAAAGTTCCCAAGTTCTTTATGTCATAATATTCACCTATGTTTCCTCATCCAGAACAGTTAATGTTGAAGTCTCCTATTTTTTCTTCAAGGCATTCTTTTTCTTTGAATATATCTAATAAGTTGACATGTCGGTGGTCATTCAAGGTTTCTCTTATCTGTAGCAATACTCTCTCTGATTCTTTCTGGGATTCTATCATGATCTTAGTTTATGGATCTTCCTTAAGGTTTTCTTGATTCATATTCATTTTTTGAACCTTATCAATCATTCTAGGGCAATCCAAAACTTCATGGTCCATAGATTTACAACAAAGACAACTAGGTATTCTCCTAGGGAATTCCTTAGCAAGATCTCCAGGTTTTCTGTAAATGTAATGGAGGGTTAATCCTCTTTCTTTTAAATTATCCCTAGCCTTTCCTGTACTACGCACTAGGATCATGGTAGCTAACCTACAAAAAATTCCTTCTAGGATCCTCCATACACTTATTGGTCCAAATATCTTTTCTATGCATAGGTATAACATATTTTTCACTATTCTTATCAAATCTACTCGTATCAAATATTCTTTCATCTATTAATACCCTAGTTTTCAAGCTAGGACAAAATCTATCAAACATACATAGATTCATACTTTTGAAACAAAAATTTCCACTAATATTACTTCTACAAAACACAAATCTTTTATATATAGAACTTTTTCACTATTCTTACCTTTATCAGAGCACAGATCTTTCATATCTTACCTCTTTTAATCAAGAATTATAACTTTTACCTTTCTTAGGGCATGTTGTTCTAGAGTCTATACTTAAGGATATAAAGTATAGAGTCTAGGCATCCAAAAAGAGGGTAAATGATAGAAAAGAAAAAAAACAACTTTAGGAAAAGAAGTTATGGCTGATTTCTGAGTTTCCTTTGTGTAGCTTGTAGTTGTTCCTGAACGCTTATGTCTTGTTCAATGGCTACTATGAACATTTGAGTTCAACCCAAGCGGTGATAGTTTTCAGGATGGAATCGAAGAGGTTTAAATCAATACTGGTTTGATTTGTGAGACCGGGTCCAATATGGGGTTGTCTTGTATCAGGTACAGTCATGGAGGAATAGGGTTTTCAAGGGATTTGTTGCTTTTTAAATTTTTATTTCTATTTTAGATAATATGAGGAGAAATTCCCCCAATTCGAATTAATAACATAACAAATCCAAAGGCCTTTTCCCGCAACTGAGTTAACTTTGAAATTCCATGCATGAAACGAAAGAAAACATGAAGTTGTTGACAATGTGAGGTTTCAATCAAGGAAGAATCTCACCTTGTGACAGAAGAAGAAAATAGACAAGAAAAACTTTAATGAAGCACAAAATATAGAAATATAAATAATTCATAGGTCTTGTACTTGCTAATAGACTATATAGATGAAAAATTGTAAACAATTAAATGACTAAAATAATTGATCACCACAGTAGAGGTTATACTAAAATACAACTAAACATTCATCAAATATATATAAAGGAAATGATGCTAAATGTGAAATAACAGGGGAAACACATAACTCAGTCTTGATGGAATCTGGAGTCTTGCGATTTGCCTTGTATTAGTTCGGGCGAAAAAGAAAAACGTCTCTATTACAAGTGCCCCCCCCGAAAAAAATCCTTTGTTTCATCTTCAAATTGTATATTTATACAAAATTAAAATGCTTTGAATTCTAATCATTCTAAAAAGTTTTGGATACAAATGAAAAATGAAGATTTTCATTTCCTTGTCTCTTGTCTTCCTCTAGGCAGGGTGTTTCCTTCTCTTTGTTCTCTAGCTCCAAAAATAGGATGGAATAAACATATGTTACTACTTGCCTCCAAAAATCTTCCCTTTCCCCTTCTCAATACAATTGACACACCTTTCTATCAACTGGGCTATCAACTTGGAAGGTTTCGTTTGGTTGTTTGCCTCGAAAGTGTAACAATTCTTTGCTAACTGTGGCAATATTTTTCCTACCTGTGAGTCTTCTGTGATGATAGACCATAATTGTAAGCTTGGTTTTATTAACCATTCATCCACTTAGGCAATATCTACCTGACTTATCTCGGATCATTCAACTTGTTCCTTTTCCACATTTTCCTTGCTATCTAGAAGATATTTGGCTATGTCAATTTTGCCCAATGTTCCAGCACTACTTTCCTTATCGAGATCTAACAAATTTTTATTAATCAAGCTGAATGTTTATTCACAAGCATCTCTCTTATCTTTAGCCCTTTTTTTGTTCTTGGATATATTATGCTCCCACGCCTCTAGAAAGATGTTACCTCTGGTTTTCTCTAGAATAGAAAACCTAGAGCTAAGGACCATTCCTTCCTTCATTGTTGTTATAACAGCCTCCTGGAAAGAAACATGAGTTGCCTCAACTTCTCGTTCTCTCAAGGAGATATCCTTTAACACTTGTTCTATTGTCTGAAAATGATTCTGGATGCTTTCTACTTTAGCAAGTAAATCCTGTTGAGCTAACTCTACCTTCTTTCATATTTCCATGGCTTGGGATTGGAAAACCATTATGTCTATGACCTGGCTCTTAGTAGAAATTAATTTTGATTGCAGATGTTTTATTAACTCCTCATGTTAATTTCCCTTTGTTTGGCTTATTTGTGCCGACTGACACATCTACTCGAGACCGGATTTGATTTATTCTATTTCCTATTTATCAGCTGCTCTGGCTTGCTTGAAATCTTTGTTTGCCTCATTCTTGGCATTCGCCTCCACTGTTTCTATCTGAGCCTGCAATTTGTTGATTAACAAGTTCTTTTGTTTCAACCATGCCTTCAAGGTTCCAATTGAATATTGGTTGGCAGTTGCATAAGCCTCCAATGATCCTTCTATCTCATCGACGAATTATTCCTCTTCCAAGGCTTCTCCATCTACTAAAATTTTGTATTTTTTAGATGCTACACCCGCTCTTTGGTATGTTTCCTACTTCACCATGGCCTTCCTTTTCTTGCTAAAAAGTAAATCACTAGGAGGCAATTCTTCTACAGACATAGGTGTCAGATCTTCTTTGAATATTATCTCTGCATCGGGATTCCCCTTTGTGAATTGTAAGGGTGTGATGGATTGAATGTGACTGTCGATTTCTTGGAATGATTGTTTCATGGTAGCGTCTGTGACCGACTCCTTTGATGTAAGTGATGGTATGTCACCTTCTCCTTTTGTGGATATCTCTAATTGAACTTCGACCTGTTTACCCAGTGTAACTATCTCTGGGTTTCCTTCTTCTTGATTGGGGATCTTGGATTCCTGATTCGAGGTCCTAGTTTCCTATGTCTTTTCCTGAGTCTCTTGTTTTCCAGGGCTTGCGTCCATTCAACCTTTGGCTTCTTCTTGCTGTGTACCCAAAGGTTTTGAGGTTTTTCCCTGTAAAAATTTGGGGAGGGAACTTCTCCGGTGCTCCTGGAATTTATAGAAATCGATCATATCTACGGGAAACAGAGCTTGAATCTGACTTAAGACTTCAGAGTAGGACCTCTCTCCTCAGAATATTTCATCATGAGGTGAGTCTTCATACTCGTATCTCTTCATACCACACCTCACCATGAGATTACTCACGACCTTATTTGGGTCGTGTTTCTTAAACTCAATGTCTACTAATTTCATTTCCTCTAGGGCACTGGCCTCCGCTTTGGCATGGCCGAAATATAATAAAGAATATGTACCAATGTGAATGGGGAAGGGTGTCCATACCTTCTTCTGAACTCCTTTGAGCTCTTTTCTTATCCCACTGAGAACAGTTTTTCTGGCGATCTTGCGACATACTAGCTTATCTGGCAAGAACAACAATAGAGCATATGGGGGAATATAGATACCAAAAACCCTAATGTATGAAAAATATGCTTCTATATACCAGTATTCCACGCTTCTTAGGTTGGCCATGATTTTATCTAAAATCCTGGGAGGTGCATGGATGAATATAGAGACATGCATTGGTACCATTACCCAGTTGAAAATCTCATAGACGAATTGTTTGGCTTTATCTTCCCAGAGTTTCGAGTGGTACACATGAATAGGCTCTTCACCAGTTGGAGTGCATCTCCAACTCATTAATGGGAAAGGTTTCATGAAGAAAATAGCATCCATAATGTAAGCAAACATAAAAAATGAATATGCCTTCCCACTCACCATTTGTGCTCGATATTCTGTAATTCGGCTAGCCAGACTGTCTGACAACAATTTGGCCCAGTCGAAAGAGAATCCCTTGGCTACTGTGTGAATTAGAGGTACCCATGGGAGAAAAAAAGTGAGTGGTGTCCTCCTTCCCATACATTATATAGATCATCATCACAATATACATGAATTGGGGATCCAATGATGAGATTGAATAAATCCCATTAATTTCAACTCTGAATTTTGCGAGATGTGAACACCAATCTTTGATTAGGTCGGATAAGATTTTGCCGAATTGATCACACTCCCTCTTTTTGAAACCCTCTAAGAATTCAACTTTGTGAGTAAATTTTGGTGTGGGAGATAATTTGTACATTTATTGTAGATGCTCTGGTCTGAATGTCCCAATCACCCTCTTCTTCTCATTGAATATGGTCCTAGTCAGGATATCTACATGGTCTGGCACCCATCTGATTATATCACAATAAGTAAAAAGTCACGGCCTTGCTACTATCTTTTGTATCTTCGACTGAGCAACAATTTTGTGTTTGTTGGATAAGTCATCTTTTTCATTATCACTGGAATCGTCTAGACAATTTATCAGCTTGAATTGCAAAATGTTGGAGACATGTGTCCATTTTTTGATAGTGTTGATGCTTCTAGCCAAGGTATCAGAAATGATATCTGAACCTTGACCTGAATTTTCACCAGTTGCCTTGGGTGTTTTCCATGGAGCCATGATATATAATCTTGCAATTAGGCCTTCTACCACATAAAATGAAAGCATAGACAAAGTTTATCTTGGTAAACTGGCTCTGTGAAAATTAGAAAGGAATTTTTAAAATAATGACGGGAACCTTTTCACTTTGAGCACTCAAGTATGTGAGAGTCCTTGCTAACAGAGCTTTTAAAACATTTAATAGAAAGATTTAGTGATAAAACAAGATCTTACTATCCATCATTTCACTAACTTTCTTATAAATTCCATAAATGTTTAATAATTCATGACTTGGGAAAATTGCAAAAACGTTTAATTCTTTATCCATAGACTGTATAGGTTAAAAGTTGTTAAAGGTATTAATTAATCCAGTTTAGTCCTTTAATTAAGTGTGTTTAGTCCTTAATCCCTTTTTCGGCGTTCCCAATCTCAGATTATTTTACTCTTAATATTGAACCATGAACCGCAAATTCGCAATATTGCGATTTGGTTGATTCACTGTGATTAGACTTAAGTTTTTAATTAACCATGATCAATTAATGAATTTTGTGACCTTGGGTATTGGGGTTACAAACGTGTTGCTTCGAGGAAAAAACCGTCGAGTTGAGAAATTGAGATAATGATTAACTATGTATTAATTATAATTATTCTCATACTTAACCAAAATTATTTTAAACTGATTTCGCAACTTTGCCCGTCGGGATATCGAAGGGTGTTGAATGTGTGATTTCCGAAACGTGAAAGCATGATGTATTAAAAGGTGATAATTCTTGCTTAACGGTTCAATAATAGTGACTAACTTAAACCAACTTTGTTATTTCACGTGTTGGGACATCGAGAGATTTGATATGTAAAATCATAATATCTACGAAATCCTGAAACCTGATTTTTGAGGTTTATGTGTATTGTCTTGTTATTTAGAAAGTAGGTAGCTCCAAACCTTTAATAACTGGAGTATTTGAAAAATACAAGTGTTCCAATATAGGCTCCAACTAGGGATCACATCTCCTTGTGGGACGAGAAGAACAGTAGACCAAGTGCCTTTATTGGGTAAATGGAGTCATTAGTTTGCTTCTGCAAAACCTGTTTAGAAAAGGGTACAGAGAAAATTGGAGGTTTCATCTGTATCCCCTGAAAGATTTCAAATCTCAATCGCTTTCTAATCTCAAACTTTGGGCCACTTGACTTCCTCTTCCCTAAAACTAAATTTGGGTCTACTTAAGATAATCAAAACAGCCTTAAGAATTTTAACAGGTTTTGTTGATTTTGCTTGCATCAAGGTGAAGTAATTTCAACATTTTTTATCAGGGAGTCCTGCACGAACTTGGGATGTAGATTTGGTTTCAAGGAAAACTAATTACCATAGTACAATATAATTCATGTATAAGAGCCTTACAGATATCTTAGACATTGTTTCACTGCCAGCAAGCCTATTCAATACCGCGGTGAAGTTATCTGATTCCCTTTATTGAATTTCCTTTCACCACTTCAAGTTGTAACTTTGCATTTAAATGATGAGATGAGGGAAATAATTTTATGAATTTCCTTTCATCATCTGTTTTTGGACGAGATGGGGGCAATCAATTTTTTGAATTTCCTTTCACCATATGTCTTATATTTTTATTTGACATGAAGTGGGGGCAATCAATTAGTATAAAGTATACCAGGGATGATATATGTGTATAATTTTGCAACATAGGTCTGTTAACTCACTTTGATTACTCTGGATCGGTTTTCCTTTGACTTTCAAAACATCTTAGTCCGCAGGAAAAATTATGGGAGAAATTATTTCTGGGGGATTTCTTTTGAGCAAGACTAAACATTAAAACTTGTTGAAATAACTAAGAGAGTTGGGATTAGCCTATGCATATATTTGTTCAGTAGGAGCTGAGGAGTTGTGAGCACTTGCTCCTTTTTTTCTTTTTTCTTTTTAAGTTTGCTTGTCAGCTTTTAGATATAAAGTGTAACCTCTTCTTCCACTGTGGGGGGCATGGGAAGGCGTCTGGATTCAAGGGGGAAAAAACAAATATTTGGGAGAGGATGACAGAGAAGGTTTCATATTTCATAAGCGCGGGCGCTATAATGCAATCCTGACTCTTGAAACTTTTTCTTTGAGGATGTTTTACTTCTTCTGTTTATTTTGATTATTTTTATCTTATCCAAGGAAGCTTTTAGAATCGACATTAAAAAAATGTTCTTTTGATAACACATCGGGTGAATATGATCATACTCATGAGACCGTTGTTGCACCTAGGTGATATTCATTTGAAATCTAGAAATTTCAGGAATTCATACCTTTGCCTTACCATTTCGTTCTCATATTAGTAAAATATCTTTTATCACCTATTTCGGGCGAATCGATTTCCCAATACATGACCATCCATTTTCTTATTTTTTGATGTTTGGGTTGTAAACCAAAATCCTGTAAGAAAAACAACATGAAGAGTGTCAGGTTTTTTAAGATTTATGGAATTGAATGCGTTGAATATTTCATATCCCTAATTTTAAGAGATCGTTAACCTGTTTTATTTGAGATGAAAGTAAAACTTACCGAAAAGATATAAAAACAGAAAACACAAACCAGTATACACTATGGAATTTTGGAAATCATTTATTGCATATAGTGCTTCAGATAACACCCATTGATAGGAGCGTTGAGGATTTTACAGTCCAAATTTTCCAACAGAAACGAGTTCCTCCCTTTCGAAGTTGTGAATTTGAATGGTCCATACTAGATATGGTCAAATTTTTCATGTTTTTCCGAGTCTTCCCTCCTAGCATCCCATTTCAAAACCAAATCGCCAGGGAGGAATTCCCTGTCTTTAGACTTATGATTGAACAATTCTTTCATGTTGTCTTGATATTTCTGCAGCCTTTTGTCCACTTCCATTCTATTTTGTTGAGCTTCGATCAACTAACTTATTCTTCTTATGATGTGATTTGGTTCTTCTTTCTCATCCTGCCAAAGTTTCATCATGGGTAAGGCCATATTTATGGGTAACACTACGTCGGTCACGTATACCATTTGAAACGGATAAGTGCCAATCGATTTCTTGGTGCCTATCCGATTCGCCCACAAAGTGTACTTCAAATGCACATGCCAAGATTTTTCGTTTTTGTTCAACACTTTATTAATTATGGTAATTAATATTTTATTTGATGATTCGGTGAGCCCATTCCCTTGGAGGTAGTATGTCGTAGAATGACCCAGTATAATATTGTATTTTTGGTGAAAGATAACCATTTCCATAGATTTGAATGCCCGGGCATTATCTGTAACTATTTCCCGGGGACAACCAAATCTAGATAATATGTTTTCTTCTAGGAAATATATCACCACTGAATCTATCGCTTTTCTAGTTGAAATATTTTCCACCCATTTGGTGAAATAATATGTAGCGTTCAGTATCCATTTGTGTTGAGCACTGGAATGTTGGTTAATTTCACCTATAAACTCCAACCCCCATTGTTGAAATGGGGCTTTCGTTTTAACTGGGACCAAAGGTAATGCTGGGAGTTTCTGCTTGCCTACGAACAATTGGAAAGAGTTACAAGCTATGACTTTGGCATTGACATATGAGAATAGTTTAGGCCAATAATATCCTACCCTCAGGATTTTATAAACTGTTTCACACCATGCATGATGCCCTCTGCATACTCCTTCATAAAATTCGTTTATGACCCTTTCTGTTTCTGATTATACTAAAAAACCAGTAGAAAGCCTAGAGGATCCTTCTAATACAATTGGCTTTCAAATATACAGTACTTTACCGCATGCAATTTCAGTGTCCTGGCCTTAGATGGAGAGAAATCCCTTGGGAGTTTCAGGGTCAGTAGGTAAGATACTATGTCTTTATACCAACCCGATGAGGCAAACTTCTCTTTGATTTTGGTCGCAACTATTTGGTTGTCGAATTCATCTATGTCCATAGATCCTTAATATTCCTGCAGGTTATTTATAGTGAGTGCTCTCAAATTTGATTCAACTAAGAGCTTGTCCAAACCCTGTCCCTTTACGAGTTTCATCGGTTTCACCTCTAGATAAAATTATTAAATTTTAGCAAGCCACTGACCCCTCTTCCTATCACTGTCAGGCTGAACCAATATGTCTTTTACATAAATGGTGGGTACATATGCAATTACCTTGGAGTGTAACATGTAGGTTCTGAAAGCCTTCAGTTCCTTCACCATAGCATATGCTTTCTTTTCCATTATATCATATCTCAATTCTACGTCTCTAAGACTTTTACTGAAGAATGCTATTGGTTCCTCAATACCTTCTTTGTTCTTTTGGAGGAGTACTGCCACAATTGTGTGTTCAGAGGAAAATGAGAAAATCATAAACTCTTTGAGATAATCAGGGTTGGTCAGCACAGGCACTTTTCCTATAAATTTCTTGATACGTGCAAACGACGCTTTAGATTTTGCTGTCCATTTGACTTTGTTCTTCTTCTTCAGCATATTTGTGATCAATTTCATGATTTCAATGAAATTCGGGATAAATCTCCTCAAAAAAAATATTTTTCCTAAAATTTTTCGAATTTCCTTTACATTTCTAGGAATATTTATAGTGTCTATAGCTTCGACCCTTTTAGGATCGATTTTAATTTTGTCTCGAGACAAAATATGGCCCAAGAGTTTACCTTCTTGCATCGCAAAGTGAGATTTCTTGGGATTTAAGGACAAACCAAATTTGCGACATTTCTCGAATGTTTGCTCGAGATGTATTAGGTGATCTTCATCAGATTTAGAAAAAATGATTAGATCATCAAGATAAATTACCATGAATTTATCTCTTTCTCCAATGAAAGCAATATCCATAGAACATTGGAAGGTAGCACCCGCATTCATTAAACCAAAAGGCATTTTTTCATACATCAATGTGCCCCAAGGGGTGGTGAAGGTTGTGTTTTCTTTATCGTGCTCATTGACAACAATCTGATTGTAATCAGAAAACCTGTCGATCACTGACATTCTATTTGCCCCAACCACCTTTTCCAAAACGTGCTCCATTTTGGGTAGTGGCTAATTGTCTTTGAGAGATGATTTATTTAGATTTCTAAAATCTACACACAGTCTGATCTCCCCACTCTTCTTCCTAACCGAGACCAGGTTAGCTACCTAGTGAGAGTATCTGGTACAATTATTTTTGCGTCCAAAATCTATTTAACTTCCTTTTCTACCACGGGAAATAAAATGGGATTGATTTGCCTGAGTTTCTGTCTAAAAGTTTTAACACTAGGCTTTAAAGATATCTTGTGTTCGATCATAGTGGTGTCATAAGTTCTCAGCTCATCATAAGACCAAGCGAACACGTCTTTATATTGCTGGAGTAAATCTGCATACTTACCTTTCATCTTAGGAGGAAGATACTTTGATATTTTTACTATTCTAGGCTCCTCCTTGGTCCCTATATCATGATCTTCAACTTCTTCAAGTTGAGGTCGCAAAGTTGATTTTAAGGGCATGTCGTTTTGGTCAAACAGTCTTTCTAGATGGATTATTCCTTTAGGGATCTAATTGTTTTTTAATACTAACATGAGATGATTCACGATATTTTCTTGAAACTCTTGAGGATCCTCCCCCTCTTGCATAATCCAAGTATGGTCGTTTTGGTTTTCTTGGTCAATGTGAGTTTCAACAAAGTCATCCACCATTTCAAGGAATTTTCTGATATGTTCATCATCCTCGAACACCTGCCAATGTTGTATGTTTTTCGGTATGGAGGCTTTGTGCCTCACCTCTATGTGATATTTTAGTTTGAAAGCCATAGGAGGTGAAAAAGTTGAGGCTGCTCTGGCTAATGAATCAGATTTTAGTTTTTCTGTACGTGGAATGTAATGAACATTTACCGATGAGAAGAAATTTTCCATTAGACCCCAGGCGCAATTTCTATAAGATCTTAATCTTAGGTGTTTGGCCTGGTACTTCCAATTTATCTTCTTCACAATCAACTCTGCATCTCCATAGACTTCCAAGTTCTTTATGTTCAACTTCCTGGCATCTTGTAGTCCCAAGACTAGGGCTTCATACTCACATACATTATTTGTGTAGTCTATGTCCCATTGTAGCCTGTAAGAAAAGGGGATAACAAATTCATTTTCAGGTGCTACAAAAAGTACTCCCGCACCCACTCCTTCACCTGACAAAGTGCCATCAATTTTTTTTTTCCAAGTTCCAGTGCTATACACATTTTCATCTATATAATTTTCTTTTGTACAATTATTTACACCATCATCAAAAGATAAAATACAATTCCCTAGGTCTTGATCGGTGACATAAACAGGGTAATTATTAGGATTATGTGGATCACTTACTGTATATGCCAACCACGTTTCCTTGCATAACCGAGTGAACTTTCCACCAAAGATAGGAATCGTGGAATAGGTCATGTCCAGTTGAATATATCCCCCAAGCTTGGCTCCCCAAGACCTATATAATAGAAAACCATACTTCGGAGGTATATCAACGATAACTACATCCATTAGAACACTTTTAACAAAACCTGGGCAAGAGTTACCAATAAATCTTTGATCATTCCCATACACTTAACTCTCCTTGAATTGAAAGAATACAAATCCCCATATGGCCTGGTGATTTCGAGGCCTAGTCTATCCATAATAGACTTGGACATCACGTTATGGGAGGCTCCAAAATCCAGCATGCAATTATGCAACAGACGATTGTTCACATTTAGTGTAATGTAGAAAGGGATGATGGTATCCCTGACAACTTCGAAATTTGGACCAAAAGTTATATTAGGCTTATCATATTCCAAATTTATCACGTCAGACTGACTCTCTAAATATGAAAATTTTATCATTTTGGTTATTTTCTTTTGGCAGACATGATTCTTTGCCAATTCGACCAGGGGTATTGGTAGCTTGATCTTATTTATCTCATTTTCTAGGCTGAAGCCTCCCACGACTTTATTTTTTTATTTAGTTGAAGCTTCGGTCTCCTTCTTTTCCAACTTATTTGTTCACATTGCTTTATTTTCAGTTAGTTTTTTTTCCAATGTCTGTGTTTAGGTTACCTTAGTTTTCCCAGCTTGGATCTTAGCCTCCTTTACTTTGGTATTCTGCAAGTCCACTCCTTTTATTTTGGTATTCTATATCTTGGTGTCTTTCGGAGCGGGCTCGTATGTTTCACCTCTTGGCAGGATTTTTTTTGGTTGAGTAGTTGACATAGATTTATTTTTATCCCTCAGATTGTACTTATGTTGGAGCTCGATCATTATAGTATCCGTCATTCCTTGATAGGTAGAATCGTCGATATTTTTTATGTTTTTATCTTTATTTGATGGTTGTTTTGCGTTCATAGACTTCTCATAATCTTGCTTAGTTAAATGGGGTTGTATACAATCATTGCCCAATTGTTTACGTCTTCTTCTAGATCCTCAAACTCTTACATGTCATTCCCTCCTATAAAATTTTCATTTTTTAAAGGAGTTTGAAAATTTTGGTCTTCATTTTTAATCTTCCTTTGTTAATTTTGAGGATTAGGGTTTCTTCTCAATTCTCTCTTAACGAATGGATCTACTTTGGATTGATCTAGCTCCATCTTTGAAATTTTATTTGATAGCTCTTTTATTATCCTAGCCATATCATCCATTTTATCATCTGAGGACCTCCCAGATCCTGAGGGTCCCGCTTGTTCTCTAAAACGTTTGGTCTCTTTATTTCCCAATTCTGTTTTTGTTTTTAATTTACCAGAAGCCATCATGTTCGACTCAATATCTATGAAATAATATTGCATTCGGGTTAGGTCGGCCCCTCTCCTTTCTCTTAATAATAAGGTGAAATCAAATTTGAAGGCTCATGCAAAGGTTACCTTGGCTACAAGTTGGGACGGTTTAACTTCGACTGGGATCTTATTATATAATTTGTTAAATCTTTGAATGAATTCCATAACAGTTTCTGAACTTTTTTTATTTAAAGATCCAAACTCAATCAAATAGTATAAATGATCTTTTCTTTCACCCCATTGTCTGATAAAAGAGTCTTCCAGAGTGTCATAGGATAATATCGAACCTGTAGGAAGACTTCGAAACCGGGTTCTCACCTGTCCATTGAAGACAAACAACTGTGAATACATGTCCTCATGTTCGAGACCTAGGATATCTGTGAATTGGTCAAAGAAATTTATATGCTCGGTTGCGGTTAGGTCTCCTTCCCCTATAAACTTAGGTAGGTTTTTCATGTAGTTTTTGGATAGATCATGAAGCGGTATTGGGAGGACCAGAGGAGCGTATCTGATAGGTACTTTGGCAAAAATCTTGGGGGGTGGGGGTAGCCCTTGCCCCCCCCCCCTCCTCCTCCTGCAGCAGCCATAGATATTCAAGGAGAGGAAATCGGTACATTGTACAAAGGGTTTTGGATGATGTATAGCAAATCTTTAGCTTCTTCGGGAGATGAGAAAACTGAAAAAGGGGGGAACGAGATACAAGGGCTCGACTCCTCTGATTTGCAGGAGGTGTAAACGGGGGAACCCTCAGGCGTGGAATCCAAGTATATGATATACTCTTTGATACTTTGTAAGGTCTAGGAAATTAACTTGGAGGTTGATGGGATATCAGTCGACGCAAGCTTTGCTGAGGGATTCTCACATTCGTTCATGCGAGAGCTAGTCAGATGGGTTTCAGATTTAATTTCTGCGAAAACTAGATCTGGGTTTAGGGTTTCAGCTTCAACTATCTTAGCCGGTGTTTCTTCGAAAAGGGTTTGGGTGGAAACTTCCTACGAAGTTAGCACTTTAAGAAGAATTTTGACCTTAGGCTGCATGTGTTTAGGCTGGTAGGCTGCAGTAGTTGTCTTAAGAGAACCTCTTGTTTTTAGTATTTTTTTGGGATCAAGAATAGGCATGGTCTGTTTACCATCTGGGTTTTATCTGGTGTTCCTTCGTTCGGATGACATCTTACTTAAACATGGAGTCACCAAGTGAATAATAAAATCTTATCCTTTAGAAGGTGTTCACTCTTTGTTCACTATCAAAGAGTAGAAACTTGCAAATGTCATTCTCCCAAGGAAAATGATTTTGTATCTTCGTCCCCAGCAATGGCGCCAAAAATATGTCGTTCCAGAGTTTGTACTTAAGGCTATAAAGTATAGAGTTTAGGAATCCAAAAAGAGGGTAAATGATAGAAAATAAACAAAACAAAGTTAGGAAAAGAAGCTATGGCTGATTTCTGAGTTGCCTTTGTCTAGCTTGTAGTTGTTCCTGAATGCTTTTTCTTGTTCAATGACTGCCCATGAATGTTCAAGTTCAGCCCGAGTGGCGACAGTTTTTAGGATGGAATCGAAGAGGTTTAAAGTGATACTGGTTTGATCTATGAGACCGGGTCCAATATGGGGTTGTCTTGTAACAGGTACAGTAATGGAGGAACAAGGTTTTCAATGGATTTGTTTATTTTTAAGTTTCTATTTCTATTTTAGATCATATGAGGAGAAATTCCCCCAATTCGAATTAATAGCATAACAAATCCAAAGGCCTTTTCCCGTAACTGAGTTAACTTTGAAATGTCATGCATGAAACAAAAGAAAACATGAATTTGTTGACAATGTGAGGCTTCAATCAAGGAAGAATATCACCTTGTGACAGAAGAAGAAAATAGACAAGAAAAGCTTTAATAAAGTATAAGATATAGAAATCTAAATAATGATAGGTCATGTACCTGTTGATAGATGATACAGAGGAAAAACTGTAAACGAATTAGATGACTAAAATAATTGATCACCACAGTAGAGGTTATACTAAAATGTAGCTAAACATTCATCAAATATATATAAAGGAAATGACACTAAATGCGAAATAACAGGGGAAACACATAACTTAGTCTTGATAGAATCTAGAGTCTTGCGATTTGCCTTGTATTAGTTCAGGTGAAAAAGAAAAATCTCTCTATTACAATCGGCCCAAAAACAAAAAGACTTTGTTTCATCTTCAACATGTATATTTATAAAAAATTAAAATGCTTTGAATTCTAATCATTCTAAAAAGTTTCGGTTACAAATGAAAAATGAAGAGTTTCATTTCCTTGTCTCTTGTCTTCCTCTAGGCAAGGCGTTTCCTTCTCTTTGTTCTCTAGCTCCAAAAATAGGATGGAATAAACATATATTACTACTTGCCTCCATAAATCTTCCCTTTCCCCTGCTCAATACAATTGACACACCTTTCTATCAACTGGGCTATCAACTTGGAAGGTTCTGTCTGGTTGTTCGCCTCGAAAGTGTAACAATTCTTTGCTAATTGTGGAAATATTTTTCCTACCTTTTGGTCTTTTGTGGTGATAGACCATAATTGTAATCTTGGTTTTATTAACCATTTATCCACTTGGGAAATATCGACCTGACTTATCTAGGATAATCAAACTTGTTCCTTTTCCACATTTTCCTTGATATCTAGTAGATGTTTGGCTATGTCAATTTTTCCCAATGTTCCAACACTACTTTCCTTATCGAGATCTAACAAATTTTTATTACTCAAGACGAATGTTTCTTCATAAGAATCTCTCATCTTTTTAGCCCTTTTTCTATTCTCAAATATATTATGCTCCCACGCCTTTAGCAAGATGTTACCTCTGGTTTTCTCTGGAATGGACAACCTGGAACTAAGGACCATTCCTTCCTTCATTGTTGCTATAACAGCCTCCTAGAAAGAAACCCAAGCTACCTCAACTTCTCGTTCTCTCAAGGAGATATCCTTTAATGCTTGTTCTATTGTCTGAAAATGATTCTGGATGGTTTCTACTTTAGCAAGTAAATCCTATTGAGCTAAATCTACCTTCTTTCGTATTTCTGTGGCCTGGGATTGGAAAACTGTTATGTCTATGACCTGGCTCTCAGCAAAAATTAATTTTGATTGCAGCTGTTTTATTAACTCCTCCTGATGATTTACCTGTGTTTGGATTATTTTTGCTGACTGACGCATCTTCTCGAGACCATATTTGAGTTGTTCTATTTCCTATTGATCAACTTCTCTAGCTTGCTTGAAATCTTTGTTTTCCTCATTCTTGGCATTTTCCTCCTCTGTTGCTATATGAGCCTACAATTTGCTGATTAACAGGTTCTTTTGTTTCAACCATGTCTTCAAGGTTCCAACTAAATATTGGTTGGTAGTTTCATAAGCCCCCAATGTTCCTTTTATCTCATCGGTGAATTCTTCCTCTTGCAAGGCTTTTGCATCTGTTAAATTTTTTTATTTTTTAGCTGCTACACCCGCTCTTTGGTATGTTTCCTGCTTCACCAGGGCCTTCCTTTTCTTGCTAAAAAAGAAATCGCTAGGAGGCATTTCTTCTATAGATATAGGTGTCAGATCTTCTTTGAATATTATCTCTGCATCGGGGTTCCCCTTTGTGAATTGTAAGGGTGTGATGGATTGAATGGGACTGTCGATTTCTTGGAATGATTGTTTCATGGTAGTGTCTGTGGTTGGCTCCTTCAATGTAAGCGACAGTATGTCCCCTATCGCTTTCATGGATATCTCTGCTTGACCTTTGACCTATTTACCCAGTGTAATTGTCTTTAGGTTTCCTTCTTCTTGATTGCGGATCTCGTCTTTCTGATTCTAGGTCCCAATTTCCTCTGTATTTTCTTGAGTCTCTTGTCTTCTAGGGCTTGCATCCATTGAACCTTTGGCTTCTGCTTAATTTTTACCCAGAGGTTTTGAGGTTTTTCCCTATAAAACTTTGGGTAGGCAACTTCTCTGGTACTCTTGGAATTTATAGAAATCGATCATATCTCCAGGAAGCAGAGATTGAATCTGACTTAAGACTTCAGAGTAGGACCTTGCTCCTCAGAATATTTCATCATGAGGTGATTCTTCGTGCTCATATCTCTTCATACCACAACTTGCCATGTGATTACTCACAACCTTATTTGGGTCGTGTTTCTTAAAATCAATGTCTACTAATTTCATTTCCTCCAGGGCACTGGCCTCCACTTTGGCATGGAAGAAATCTAATAAAGAATATGTACCAATGTGAATGGGGAAGAGTGGCCATACCTTCTTCTAAACTCCTTTGATCTCTTTTCTTATCCCACCGAGCATAGTTTGCCTAGTGATCTCGTGACATATTAGCTTATCTGGAAAGAACAATGGAAAATAATATGGGGGAACAGAGCTACCAAAAACCCTAATGTATGAAAACTCTGCTTCTATATACCATTCTAGCATGCTGCCTAGGTTGGCCATGATTTTATATAAAATCCTGGGAGGCGGATGGCTGAAGATAGAGACATGCATTGGTACCATTACCCAGTTGAAAATATCATAGACAAATTCTTTGGCTTTATCTTCCCATAGTTTCGAGTGGTACACATGAATATGCTCTTCATTGGTTGGAGTCCAGCTCCATCTCATTAATGGGAAAGGTTTCATGAAGAAATTAGCATCCATAATGTAAGCAGACATAAAAAATGAAGATGCTTTCCCACTCACCATTTGTGCTCGATATTCTGTAATTTGGCTGGACATACTTTCTGACAACAATTTGGCCCAATCGAAAGAGAATACCTCAACTACTGTATGAATGAGCGGTACCCATGGGAGAAGAAAATTGAATTGTGTCCTCCTTCCCATACAGTCTACATACCATCATCGCAATATACATGAATTGGGGCTCCAATGATGCGATTGAATAAATCCCATTAGAGTCGGATCTGAATTTCGCTGGAAGAAAACACCAATCTTTGATGAGGTCGGATAAGCTTTTGCCAAATTTCTCACACTCCTCCTTCTCGAAACCTTCTAAGAATTCAGTGTTGTGAGTAAAATTTGGTGTGGGAGATAATTTGTACATTTCCCATAGATGCTCTGGTCTGAATGTCCCAATTTCCCTCTTCTGCTCATTGAATATGGTCCTATTCAGACTATCTACATGGTCCAGCGCCCATCTGATCATATCAAAATAGGGAAAAAACTGTGGCCTTGATGTTATCTTGTGTATCTCCGACTGAGAATTTTTTTTGTATTTGTTGGATAAGTCGTCTTTTTCATTATCATTGGAATCATTTGGACAATTTATTAGCTCCAATTGTAGAACGTTGGAGACATGTGTCCATGTTTTGACAGTGTTGATGCTTCTAGGTGAGGTATCATAAATGATATTTGAACCTTGACCTGACTTCTCACCATTTTCCTTGGGTGTTTTCCATAGAGCCATGATACATAATCTTGCAATTAGGCCTCCTGTCACATAAAATGAAAACACAGACAAAGGTTATCTTGGTAAATTGGCTCTGTGAAAATTAGAAAGGAATTTTTAAAATAATGAAGGAAACCCTTTCTCTTTGAGCACTCAAGTCTGTGCGAGTCCTTGCTGACAGAGCTTTTAAAACATTTAATAGAAAGATTTAGCGATAAAACAGGATCTTACTATCCATTATTTCACTAACTTTCTTATAAATGCCACAAATGTTTAATAATTCGTGACTTGGGAAAATCACAAAAACGTTTAATTCTTTATTTGTAGACTATACAGGTTAAAAGTTGTTTAAGGTATTAATTAATCCAGTTTAGTCCTTTAATTAAGTGTGTTTAGTCCTTAATCCCTTTTTTGACGTTCACAATCTTGGATGATTTTACTCTTAATCTTGAACCATGAACCCTAAATTCATGATATTGCGATTTGGTTGATTAACTGTGATTAGACTTAAGTTTTTAATTAACCATAATCAATTAATGAATATCACAACCTCGAGTATCAGGGTTACAAATGTGTTGCTTCGAGGCAAAAACGATCGAGTTTCGAAATTGCGATAATGATTAACTATGGCTTAATTATCATTATTCTCATAATTAACCAAAATTATTTTAAACTGATTTCGCAACTTCGCTCGTTAGGAGATCGAAGGGTGTTCGATGTGTGACTCCTGAAACATGAAAGCACAATGTATTAAAAGGTGATAATCCCTACTTAATGGTTTAATAATCATGATTAACTTAAACCAACTTCGTTATTTCGTGTGTCGGGACATCGAGAGCTTTGATATGTAAAATTGTAATATCTACGAAATATCAAAACCCAATTTTTGAGGTTTATGTGTATCATCTTGTTTTTTAGAAAATAGGCGGCTCCAAACCTTTGATAACTGGAGTATTTGAAAAATACAAGTGTTCCAATAGGGCACAAATATTCTATATCTTACCTCTTTTCTTCAGATCGGATTTCTTTTCCTTAGCACAGAGATTTCAAAATTTTAGATCAGATTTTTTCACAGAGCTTCTTCTTCCTCAGTTCCCAGAAATCATAGTTTTAGGTCCCAGTAATGGAACCATTTTTTGGCCCAGGGGTAG
This sequence comes from Picea mariana, assembly GCA_032191745.1. Taxonomy (NCBI): domain Eukaryota; kingdom Viridiplantae; phylum Streptophyta; class Pinopsida; order Pinales; family Pinaceae; genus Picea; species Picea mariana. The sequence continues at coordinate 36,041 of JASDQU010739362.1, read as the reverse complement.
ACCCAGGGTTCAATGCTACAATGTCTCACCAATAAAACCCTAACTACCATCCCTTTCGACAACACCTGCGAAGCATATGAAGTCTCACCCGAGGTAGAGGCAGGGGTGGTTGCAGGACTCAGGTGTCTGCAACCTTAGTTGGGACACAGATATGTGATTATAACGCTTAAGAGAGAACTTAGCACCATTATTTCATGATTATCTAACCAATATCTACTCCGTAGAGAAAATAGAGCATCACAGCATTCACCCTGATCTAATGTATATAAGCACTTAGCAAAAGAATTAGATCAGATCTAGCATATTCAACCACTAAGAAAGTTCACAGATGTCAGATCTAGCATCCAAATTCATCATAAGCACAAAAAATAAACATATCTATCTATCTATATCAAAGGACTTAGCACATAACACATAAACACATTAGAACATCACACAGAGAAAAATAACACAGTATTTACATGGTTCACCCCCACCCTGGGGCTACGTCTGCCAACTCTTCTTCTTTATTAGCTTCTTCAATGGGTTACATGCACAGAGCCTCAAAACCTCGCTCCACATAAGACATAAGATCTACACAGCTTGCTATATCCTTCTTCCTTGCGTTACAACACAAAGCTCTCCACAGTATCTTACAATGACTTGCACTTGGCTCTGTAAGTCTCACATAGTATGCACGAAGCCTTACACTTCTTGATCACACAGATCCCACTCTTAGCACTTAGACAACTTGCACAACACTTGCACACTATTCAACTACTTCTTGCATTTCCTAGCCTTCTATTTATACATACAAAATAGGCCTAAACATGGGTAAACCCATGGGTCGACATCCTATTCCCATTACATATTCCCAAATACCAAAAAGGACCCAAAAAGGGGCCAAGATCCGGAAATCTCTACTTCTTCTTCAACAGGTTGTCGAAGTCCAAAAATAGGTCAACATGATGAAGAATCTCCCAAAACTTGGTCAAGGGCCAACAATCAACAACACTTCTCATGCCTCATAACTATTTGGAGTGGAAGCCAAAGATTCTACTTATTCTCAAAAGTAGAGGATTATATCAAATAACCATGGCAATACACGTAGAGGTTGTTTCCACCAATGAGAGAAATTATTTTCTCAATTGACAAGACATGGCTCCCGGATTTATCTGCATATCTATATCACTTGAACTACAATATCATGTAGAGGAGGAATCATCCTTAACTCCGAATGAGCTATGGACCAGATTGGAGGTTCTATTTGGGAATAAAGAAGATTGTGAAGACTGCATGTAGGAGATTGAAAATATAGAGATATAAGAAAATCCATCAGAAGATCAAGTCTCTCATTCTGAAGAGCCTTCTACACAAGTATCTGAACATCTTTTTGTTCCATTCATTGGAGATGATGTCTACTCCATTTCAGATATGTCTTTTGAATCACATGCACAATATATCATGCATGCATATCATGAGTCGCATGAAATCTCTTTTTCATATGTCATGCATGCATTCTAGTAGCCACATGTAGATACTCCTACGCATGTATATCAGGAGCCACATGTATGTGCCATGTATGCATCTCACGAGACAAAAATGGGTCACTGCACATTAGATTCAATTATGTCACCTTTTTAGAAGAATTTTTAGAAACAAATTGGATATATTAGTTCGTCTAAGAAAAATACCCAATTTCAAAAAAATATCTTCCAAAAGGGAGTCCAGGAAGTGAAGTTATGATCATTTTAAAATCAACAAATTTTCAGCAATTTTCTAGAAATGGTCGCTTGATTTTCAAAGTTTCATCCAAACTTCACATGCTATGGGATTTGGATCTTCTTATTCACAATAAGAGAAAGTGGATATATGTGGAAATATCACTAGTGCATATACTTCATCATATATGTACAAACATCTACCTCTTCAACAAAATCTTCACTGAGCATAAGCTTGCACATTTGCAAGGTCTCCTTGGAGTGCAGGGTACACCTACTTAACAATTATCTTTCCTTCTTCTTTTTTGATTCATTTTACTTTGAGGGGGGGATTTTCCCATGAGGTTTTCCCTCTTGCCCCCATTTATTTAGTGTTTCATTCTTAGATTCATTTACAATGGGTACCTAACATGACATTGGTTGTCGAGACCCATTCATCATGTACACCCTAGTAGTGTTCAGGGGGGTGTTGGAGATATTACACACTCACCTAGGTAATTAATTTCCTAAGGTTGATATTCCAATGTTGAGAACATTTCCTTAGATGATAATATTCTCTACAGATAATAATCCCCTACAAAATAGGGTGCTCCTCTTCAGTTCAAATTCAATTACATTCAATTACACTTAGTTATACTAATGGAAGTCACTCATGCATGGAAACCTTAGTTTTATCACCAACAGTTGCATGTGTTTCTCTCACTTCCACACGTGTGACTCAGTTAATTAATGATTGCATGGATTAATTAACTAGGATTAGGTGGTAGCTCACTCTAGTGTCTACCAATGAGTGTCTAGATCTCTCTAGATCACTACTATGGAAAATTAGTTACTCATGTAGCCTATATCTATTGTAAATTATTCACCTTTTGAGTGTGGAATATAGTGAATACAATTCTATTGATTATTTTATCTCATATTCCAATATTCTAGATATAATATAGCATGCATAAAAAAAAAATTAGCAATCAATGGCAGAACAACAACGATATATCCAAAACAATATCAAAATAATACCAGGATAACACCAGAAAGAGCACCTTTATTAATGATAGAAATTTTCACTTTCCTCTTTGAGGGGGAAATCTCCAGTAGAGAAAAGCTCTATTACAATAATCTTCAAGACAAAATATACAATGCCTCCTACTCTTATTTATACTAATTCTACCATCTAAGGAAACTTCTAGAGGAAGATCTTTCTAGAAGTGTAATCTTATATTAGGTATTCTTGCATTGACTTATTCTCCTTTATTTATTAGGCCTTATTAACTAATGTCAGTCTTTATTACATAGAAAACATATCCTATTAACTAATGACCCATGGAGAAGGGTTAGTATCAAATCCTAACATGCCCTCCCCCTTCAAAAGAAACCTTTTCCTCAAGGTTGTATGTGTGGAAACTGTTGGAGTATCTTCATTGGTTCCTAGGTCGCATCCTTTGGTGATGTGTTCTTCCACTTGATCAACACTTCCTTGATAGTTATTCCATGCAGATGACATTCACAGTGATTAAGGACTACTTCTGGTTGGAACCAAAGGGAGCCTTCTTCATCTAATTCTGGAAGGATGGTTTGGACCCTGCTATTATATTAGATAAGAAACATGGAACATTGGATGGATTTTGGAAGTAGCAGGAAGGGCCAATTTGTAGGCCATTGAACCAATACGCTTGATGATCTGGTAGGGCCCATAAAACTTGGGTGCCAACTTGTGATGTCCCTAAGCTTTGACATATTTTTGTTTGTAAGGTTGGAGCTGGAGAAACACCTTATCACCTTCTTGAAAAACCCTTTCTAAACGATGTTGTTCTGCCTGTTGCTTCATGAGATTTTGGGCCATGTGAATTTTATCCGTTAGAGCCTCTAGGGTGGATGTGTGACCTTGTATCATTGAATCAATATATTGTAAATTTGATGTGCCTAGAATATAGGTAGTGATTGTGGGTGGGCGTTGGCCATACACTACTTCATATGGGATCATTTTAGTGGTTGTATGATAGGAAGTATTGTACCACCATTCTGCCAAGGGAATACATTGCACCCACTGGTGTTGTTTGTCCAAAACAAAACACTGCAAGTAGGCTTCCAAATATTTGTTGACCACTTATGTTTGGCCATCATACTGGGGGTGATAGGTTGTGCTCATGTTCAATTGGGTTCCTTGCAATTTAAACAGCTCTTGCCAAAATGTGCTAGTGAAATTTGGGTCATGATCAGATACAATAGAGGTGGGCATGCCATGTAACTTGAAAATATGATCAAGTAAAACTTGTGCTACTAGTGTCGGTGTGAAAGGATGGGGTAATGCACAAAAATGAGCATACTTGGAGAGGCGATCAAACACCACCATGATGATGGACTTATTCCCATCTTTGGTAAGGCCCACTATAAAATCCATGGATATTTCTATCCACATAGAAACTGGAATGGGAAGGCTTTGTAGGGTGCATGAAGACTTGATAGTTTCACATTTATTACGTTGGTGCACCTCACATCCTATGACAAAGTGAAGGATTCCTTTTTCATGCCTACAAAAAAAAAGAATGACGAGAACGAGCATATGTATTTTGGAACCCTGAGTGACCCACAATAGCTGAGGAGTGAAACTCATTTAAGATCCTCGTCTTATGTGCTTAAGAGGGTGATAGAACCAATCAATCCTTATATATGAGAATATTTTCCTACCAAGTATAGACGATGGGAGGATTAGGGTCCTCTTGAAGGAATTGAATTAGCTTGGAGATAGTCGGGCGTGTTAGCCACTCTTGGTTGACTTCTTGAATCCAATCAGGAACCATTAAGGATAAGTAAAAGAGGGAGATGTCCTCTTCATGTCATCTTGACTATGCATCGACTACTATATTATCTTTGCCCTTTTGTATATGATTTTATAATCACAACCCAACATTTTGGTCAACCACTTATTTTGTTCTGGGAAGGATAGTTGTTGCTCCAAAAATTATTTCAGACAATGATGATATGTTTTGACTTGAAAATGGCATCCCAAGAGATATAGCTGCCATGTGTGCACCACGTGGAGAATTACCATAATTTCTTTTTCATATGTAGACCTACCCAAATTGTGGCCACTCAATGCTTGGCTAGTAAAGGCCAAAGGTCGACCATCTTGTGTGAGCACTATGCTTATACTAGTACCAAAAGCATCTGATTCCACCACAAATGTTTTTTTGAAGTCAGGATTTTCTAGGAAATGAGTAGTGCACATGGCCTTCTTTAACTCTATGAAGGCTTTCTCAACAACAAATTTCCAATGAAATGCATTCTTCTTAAGGAGGTCAATCAAGGGTTTAGCAATTTTTCCATAATGGTGGAAAAATTTCATGTAATATCTTGTGATACCAAGAAAACCCCTTAGTTGTTTTAAGGTTGTGGGTCATGGCCACTCCTACATATATTGTATATTTTTGGGTTCCACTTTTACCCCTTCGTGATTGACAATGTGTCCCAAGTATTCCACTTCACTAGCTCCAAATGAACATTTGGTATTTTTAACAAACATTTGGTTTTCCTGTAGAAAGTGAAGGACATTGTCCACATGAAGATGGTGGCTATCCCAAGTGTGGCTATAAATGAGTATGCCATCAAATAAAACCAAGAAAAAATTCCAAAGGTAATGTTTCAATAGTTTATTCATGAGACTTTGAAAGGTGGATGGGGCATTGCAGAGGCCAAAAGGCATGACCAAGAATTCATAATATCCTTCATGAGTTCTGAAAAATTCTTCAGAATATCTACCTCCTTTTTCTGGATGTGGTGATAGCCTGATTCAAGGTCTAATTTGGTGAATACAAGGGAACCTTGGAGTTCATCCAACAGATCATCAATGACAGGAATGGGAAACTTATCTATGATGGCCAGTTTATTCAAGGAACGAAAAATAAGGGCACATGCGCCAAGTACCTTAGTTCTTTAATACCATCACCACTGGTGAAGAATATGGGCTATTACGAGGGTGAATTACCCCCACCTCTAGTGATTCATGTACCATCTTTTATATTTCATTTTTTTAATCAAATGAATATCTGTAGGGGCGTGCATTCGAGGGTTGGCTGCACAGAAGGAAAGGGATGCTCTAATCATTTCCACCCCTAGAAGGAGGTAAGGCTATGGGAACCTCAAAGACCTTGGGGTACTTGTCCAAGATGAGTTGCAGGCTAGAAGGAACTACTTGAGAGGCCTATTTAGTGACCTGGATGGAATTAAATTGAGCAATTACACCATGGTGTCCTTTCTTCAACAATTTTTCCATCTTGTGAGAGTTGATTATTTCTAGAGATCCTGCTTGGAGACCTCAAAGGGTATAGGGTTGAGCGTCTTAGGTGAAGCTCATATATAATTCTTGATAATCTATTGTGATTGGACCTAGAGTGTGAAGCCATTCCACAACTAACAAAATATCACAACCACCCATGGAAATAGAGAACATGTGGGTTTTCAGATGATAATCACCCATTTGGAGCTTGACATTCTCACAATGGCCCCCACACTTCATAGTACCACCATTAGCGATGCGGATTTGAAAATTAGAAATAGGGAGAACAAAGCAATGGATCTCATCATCAAGTTTGCGATGAATAAAATCATGGGTGATACAACTAACAATCAATACCACCACCAAACTATGTTTGATGTCGCCCTTGATCTTCAATGTTTAAGGGGATAAAATACCCAAGAGTGCATGAAGTTATATGATGAGTGCCTCTTGTTCCACATGGGTTACAACTGGATCTTTGACGTGATCACTTGGTTGAGCCTCCTCTGGGTTAGGAACCTCATCTGATGGGATGTATTCATAGGGATAGGAAGTTGATGCATCAATCTAGAAGAACTTTTGTTCTCTACATTTATTCCCCGGGGAATACTTTTCATCATAATAGTATCAAATTTCTTGCTTGCGATAGTTTTCCATTTTTGCTAGATATATCTTTTGGACCTTAAATGTTTTTTTCGGAGCTGGGTGAGCCTTGGCGTGAGGACAGGTGAGAACTAGAGACTTCATGGGTGGGGCCTAAAGGGTGATCTCGACTTCTGTTGCTAATTGGCATGCCTACAAATAGGTAGTAGGATGTTGCATGTTCACATGATACCGGATGGATTCCTTTAAGCCACTGATAAAACATTCAAGGTAAAATGCATCAAATAAGCCCTTAGTCCTGACAACCAATTGTTCAAAGGTTGTGATGAAATATGTGACTGATCCAATTTGGTGTATCTTGGTGAGCCTACCCAAAAAATCTGATTCCCTATCAAAACAGGCACAAATTGATTTAGTGAACATGTTCTAAGTGGGTATTCCTGGATAACATTTCTTATGCCACTTCCACCACTGCTATCGTTATTGATCTAGGTACAAAAACCCTACATGGATTTTTGTCTCATCATCCAAAATATTATGGAGGGAGAGTTCCATTTGAGAGACCCATCATGTTGGGTTGGATCCATCAAATTTATGCATGTCAACTTTGGGAACCTTATTCCAACAGTGTGGAGAACCCTAAGGGGAGTGGGATGAATGAGTATGCTCATAATGGGAATGTTGAGGGTCCTTTGCATTGGGCTCTCCCTGCTTACCTTTTTTGAATTGTTGCATGGAATCATGGATGGATACGTGGAGTTCTTCTTGGAGGAACTCTTTGACTTCGACTCGTATGGTAGTGGTGATGGAATCCATTTTATTTTCTAAGATGGACAGCCTAGTCTCCCAGTCTTCTTGGGTCTGAGCTCTAGTGGTTGGCATGGTATCAGCTTAGGTAGTGGATGAGGTGTCAAGACACAAATAAGGCCACAAAAAATGAGATGTACCAGGGTGATTAGGACAAAGAGAGGATTCTAATGGGATAGGTTTCAAATAAGGGTGTTACGGAAAGGAGTGGGACCGTGGGAAAAAAAATCTTAAAATTGAAGGGTAGCGTTGAGATCAGAATGAAGAGAGGAATGTAATGGAATAGGTTACATATAAGGATGTTGATGAGCCCCTGAATTTTTTTTCAACTCCTGAGGATTTATACTTTTCCTTGAATACTTCTGCAGTGGCAAAATTCTGAAATTCTCAATAATAAAAAATGTCGGCAAGGAGTGTTTCTACAGTGAAAAAAATTAACAGGGCCAATTTGCAAGGAAATAGATCAATTTTTGTCATCCCAATGGTTAGTATTTACAGGGTGTCTATAGTCAAGGGTTTTTTGTGTGCTGTAACTCTGTTATATACGTGCGAGGTCCAACAATAGTACTCGGCCCAATATCTCATGGCACCAGCTAAGGAGGCTAGACCGTATGCTTAGTCATACTACCTGACTACCTAAGTACTAGAGAGTCTCTTCCAGAGTGTTGTTCTCAGTGACACTATAAAAGTCTGTTGACCAATCAATTTATCTATAGAGGGCTTCAAGATGCCTAGTCGATCTGTATACATGTGTTGTTTGATTTACTACCACTCGAAGGGGTACCAATAGGGGTTACAAGGGTGGCCAACAGATGTGCATTTAGGAACCACTTGTATTTCTTGTGTGTATTACTCCTCGATTGTGGGTCTATGTGCGTAACAAAAAATCTCTATAGCTTCAAGACGTTGGAATACATCTCTTCCTTGAAAAAATGTTTACCCCACAAGTCTTGCCTGGGAAAGAGCTCTGATACCACATGAAATATTCCATATATAATATAGTATGCAGAACATGAATATTTATCAAGCAATGGAATAACAACAATGATATATCCAAAACAATATCATAATAATACCATAATAACACTAGAAAGAGCACCTTTATTAATGATAAGAATGTTCACTTGCCTCTTCAAGGGGGAAACCTCCAACAGAGCAGAGCTCTATTACAATAATCTTCAAGAAAAAATATCCAATGCCTCCTACTCTTATTTATACTAATTTTACCATCTAAGAAAACTTGTAGAGGAAGATGTTTCTAGAAGCGAAAGATTAGATCAGGTCTTCTTACATTGACTTATTCTCCTTTATTTATTAGGCCTTATTAAATAATGTTGGCCTTTATTACATAGAAAACATATCCTACTAACTAATGACCCATGGATAAGGGTTAGGATCGGATCCTAACACATCTCTTCTCTTGTTCTCTCAATTAGCAAGCTTTGTATGAATTGTTGTTAGCTAAATTCTCTGTGCAGGTTTCACCACAATTCCACATGGAATACTCTTCTTGTTTTCATTGACACATAAAATCTCCTCATCTTAATTCAATCAATTGTGTATCAAATGCCTTTGACATGTTTCCAAAATAATACAAAATTACACATTACTTATAGTGTATATACTTTACTAATAATATACTTATTTTTTATTACATATTATCATTTTGATTAAAACCAAAATTCTTAATAAAAACACCCTTTTTAGAGTTTGAACTTATTCAAAATTTCTCAACTAATTACCCAAATCTACTCATATCTTATTAACAAATTTATTACAAAATGATAATCAAAATTTTACAAAAGCTCCTCCATCACAATTAGACAAACCATATTCTAATTAAAAATTATTCTAAAGCTTGTTCATTGTAAGTGTTGGTGCAATTATATGTTCAATATATTGAAATCATTTAATATGTCAATACAATTTCGTAATCAATAGAGTTGATGCACTATATGTGCCAATAACAGATAAATTCCTATGTCTAATGAGTATATCGTATAAGAAAACCAATGACTTTGCTTTCAGACTTTTTAAATGACACTCTTCACATAATTAAAAAATCAGAAAGA
>JASDQU010739361.1:40280-62360 GCA_032191745.1 Picea mariana | reverse complement strand
GTTCACGGGAATGCATGATGAGTAATTCCCATAGGGGTCAACATAAACTCCACGGCTCAGAACGGAGGTGAAACCGGCTCTTCAAAAACAAACATAGGCTTCTCCTCTCACAGAATAGAGGTGTACATGGATTTACAGAACCAAACATAGGCTTTCCAACTGGTTCAATAATGGAAGAATGGCTCAGGGTCACGGCTTCGGGACAGAGCCTCCACGCACAGGTTCGATCAGTCGGACAGAGGATGCACATGGATTATCAAAGACAACACAGAATTTTCAACTCTCAGGAACGCACGATGATTCCTCTGCAGGAGTCGAGTTGGTCGTACTATCCAAGGCTCCGTACGCGTTCAGGCAATCGGGTAGAATGGAGGAGGAGTCCTTCTCACGGCTCACCCTTGTTGTTTTATTCTCATGCATCAGGGTTGACACTTGTCACTCATGGAACTGAATGCATTCCACCAACACGCATCACCCTTGTACATCCTCCCTTACCAAAACTTAGGATAAAACATAAAATGCACATGTCTTTTTGGGATAATATTAAAATATTATTCCCAAGCTTAAGCCCCCTAGGCTCAACACTTAGCCCCTTTCCCTCCTTCCAGCCCCTAAATCCTTGCCCACTCTGTGGATGCTCAGTCCCCCTTCACTCATTCATTGTGGTTGGTCTACACCTGGCGATGTTTACAATTTTATTAAATGTTCTTCATACATACAAGTACAAAATCAGGCCCTTGGCCTCCAACCCCTTAGGTTCTCTGGCATAACAATCACATAAGCCACCAGCTTATAAAAACTTGGTTGACCAGCCTATAAAACATAATTACAATTTATTTCAGAACATGGTTTACAACGGGGCTCGGCCTTAGGGACACTACAACCCCCCTCCCCTTATTTTTGCACTATCCTTAGTGCAACTCTACATAGCATCTGCAAGATTTTCAAAAAATTTCGAAAAGATGCGGGTACTCTACCCGCATAACATCTGCATGCTCCCATGTCANGGACCTTTACAAGCTCTATAGCTCGATTCCGGAGCTGTTTGCTTTTCCTGTCCAATATGCGCACAGGATGCACTTGCAGGACACCTTCTGGTTCCACCTGAATCAAAGTCCAATCGATCACATGATTAGCATCAGGTACATATTTCTTAAGCAGTGAATCATGAAACACATTATGTACAGTCATAGATGCAGGTAGTGCAAGCATGTATGCAACTGGCCCAATCCTTTCCAGGATCTCAAATGGCCCACAAAATCTTGCTGCCAACTTGGCACAACTTCCCAGCTTCAGGGAACTCCTGTTAGTTTTCACTTTCAGGAAAACATGGTCACCCACTTTGAATTCTCTATGGGTTCTATTACTGTCAGCATAACTTTTCTTCCTATCCTGGGCAGCTTTCGGATTCCGTTTAATTTTTATCATTTGATCTTCCATCTCTTTGAGTAGCTCAAGCCCAACTACTACTCTGTCAGCTGGATTATCCCAGCTCACTAGAGTGTTTCACTTTCTTCCATAAAGTGATTCAAATGGGTTCATCTTCAATGATGCATGATACCCATTATTATAGGCAAATTCTACCAAATCCAAGTAGTCTTCCCACCTTGATGGTTTATCCATCACATATATTCTCAGTATGTCTTCTATTACCCTATTCACCCTCTCTGTCTGACCATCAGACTCTGGATGATACGCTGTACTAAAGTTCAGATTCGTTTTGAATCCCTTGAACAGTCCTTTCCATAAATTCGAGGTGAATTTCGGGTCCCTATTAGACACAATTGTCTTAGGAATTCCGTGCAAGTGTACAACTTCTTTTAAGAAGATATTAGCTACATATGCTGCCTTGTGGGTGGTTTTCAGTGGAATAAAATGGGCGGCTTTAGAAAGCTTGTCCACCACCAACATGATTGAATCATGTTGCTTGCTTGTTCTAGGTAGTCCGATGATAAAATCCATTGTTACCACATCCCATTTTCACTCAGGGATGGGTAAAGGTTGCAGCAACCCTATTGGGTGCCTATGCTCAGCCTTAACCTTTTTTCACTCCATACATCTGGCGATGTATTCAGCGATTTCTTTCTTCAAATCCGACCAAAAATAATGGCCTTTGACTGCTACCACAGTCTTCTGATAGCTAGGATGTCTAGCATAAGCCACGTTATGCATCTCCTTTAGAATTTCCAGCTTCAATTCTCAGACATTGGGTACATACACTCTGTTTTTATACAGAAGTAAATCATTAGTTCCCAAGGTGTAACTTTCCTTGGTCTGTGGTCTCTGACGCTGTTGTAGCTTTGCTACAAGACTTCTTTACTGCAAATCAGTACTTGCAGCTTCCAAAATTCCATTTTTCATCTCAGTCTTGTACATGCTAATGGTTGTAGCATGTAATTTGTGCACTTTTATGCTAAGTGCATCAGCCACCTTATTTTCTTTCCCTTTGATATGCTTGATATCAAAGTCATATTTGCACAAAAACTCCAGCCATCTGATTTGCCTGGCATTTAAGGTCGGTTGATCAAATAAATATTTCAAACCATTGTGGTCTATTCTTAATTCGAATCTCCTTCCCATGAGGTAATGTCTCCATTTCCTCAATGCGTGCACGATTGCTGCCAGCTCTAAATCGTGAGTGGCATAGTTCTTTTCATGCTCTTTCAGCTTTCGGGACTCATAACAAATTACAAATCCCCCTTGGCTGAGAACTCCTCCCAGCCCCTCCTTACATGCATCTGTGCACACTACCTAATCCTTATTTGTATCTGCAATCTTCAGGATTGGAGAACTGGTTAGTAGCTGCTTCAATTGCTGGAAGCTACTCTCACATTCTTCAGTCCACTAGAACTTCTTCTCCTTACTTTGCAAGGAAGTGATAGAATGAGATATCCTTGAGAATCTGGCTATAAACCTCCTATAGTAGCCCACCAGACCCATAAAAGATCTAACTTTTGCCACATTCCTTGGCGCTGGCCATTCTCAAATGGCCTGTACCTTTTCAGGATCCACAACGATCCCTTCTTCATATATAATGTGTCCCAAGTAATGAATCTGCCTTTGGTAAAATGAGCACTTGCTCATTTTTGCGTACAGCTGGTGTTCTCTCAACACCTGCAGCACCATTCTCAGGTGTTGTTCATCTTCTTCCTCTGTCTTGAAATACACCAAGATATCGTCTAGGAAGACTATGACAAACTTGTCCAAATAATCTCTGAACACTCCATTCATTAAGCACATGAAAACATCAGGCGCGTTGGACAATCCAAACGGCACCATTGTGAACTCATAATGACCATACCTTGTTTTAAAGGCAGTCTTGTTGATTTTCTCATCCTTTATTCTCACTTGGTGATATCCTGATCGGAGATCTATTTTCGAAAATATTTTCGCATCCTTCAACTGATCAAAAAGATTATCAATCCGTGGCAGAGGATACCTGTTCTTGACAGTGACCTTATTCAACTGCCGAAAATCAATGCACAGCCTCAACATCTCATCTTTCTTCTTCACGAATAGGACCAGGGCTCCCCACGGTGACACACTGGGGTGAATGTAACCTTTCTTTAGTAGCTCTTCGAGCTACAATTGCAACTCTTTCAGCTCTAGTGTACTCATTCTATAAGGAGCCTTCGAAACTGGAGCTGCTCCAGGCATCAAATTTAAAGAAAAATCGATGTCCCTCTTCGGAGGTAGTCCAAGTACCTCCTGAAATATGTCCTTGAATTCTTTGAGTACTTCGTGGTCTTCTAGATTCGAGACTACATCTCGGGATGCTTCTTCCACCCGAGCTGCAAATAATTGACAGCCTTTCCGGTAACATTTCTTCAGCTGCATGGTTGAGATTTCCCTAATAGCCATGGCTCTGGGAATTCCTTGGACTGTTACCTAATTTCCCTCTTCGTCCAGACATGTAAATATCTTGTTACGGCAGTCCAGAAGGGCATGGTGCTGGTCCAACCAGTCCATCCCAATTAAGCAATCGTATGAGCCTAAAGGCAGAATGTTCAATTCAGCCTTAGTGCTCATTCCTTTCATGTCCACTGAACAAAACTTAACCAATTCAGTGACCTTCCTCTTGGTCCTTGTGGACAACTGCACTAACCAATAATTCTCATGTTTTCTCCTTGTTAGATGCAAACTTTCCACCACTCTAGGATCTACATAACTATGACTAGCCCTTGAATCAATTAAAATAACAAGTGGTCGGTTGTTGATCGTACCTTCCACTTCAATCATGTGCAATTGAAATTCTGCTTGTTTGTTGTCCTGGGATGCGTAGATCCTCGGCATTCTGCTACCCATATCCTTCACTGTTTCAGCTTGCTGAATAGTATGGACAGTTCTTGTTTTATCTTTTCTGTGGAGGCAGTCTCTGTACCTATGATTCCCTTTACAGCCCCAACACTCCATAGGTGGAGACCTTGGCATCTACTCACTCCCTTCAACTTTCTTGGGGTCTCTAAAGGATGACTGTCCCCAAGGGTTGTTCTTGAAAAATGGTGGCCTGTTTCCCTTCTGCCTTTGTTCTTTCTTAAACCTCTTCTGGTCATCCCAAGCCTTCTGAAAGGTAGACTTTTCTCTTTGTTGTTCATATAAGCATTTCTCCCTTCTTATTGTTTCTTCCATAGTATTAGGATCATCATATAGAATCTTGTCACCAATGGAAGGTGGCAGTCCCCTCAGATACCTCTGAATATTAACAGACTCATCTTTGATGAATGGAACATACTTCAGTAGTTCTAGAAAACTTCGTTCATACTCATCAATTGTCATACTACCCAACTTGAGTTCGAAGAACTCCTTCATATTTCTATCATAGTATCTTTTGGTCAGGTATTTCTTCTCAAAATACCTCTTAAACTCCTTCCAAGTGACCTCTTTCTCTCTGATGTGTTGCACCTGCACAAATTGATCCCACCACATGGATGCTTTTCCTTTCAGTTGGTACATTGCAATTCTTCCTTCTGCATGGGTGGAATAATTTTGCAGTTGAAAGTATTTCTTCATGCCAAGAAACCATGTCTCGGCATCTTCCTCCTTCTTATGTTCTCCATCAAATGTTGGAGGCTTAATCTTGTTCATCTCCCCTTTCAATTCCTCCTTTCTAGATTTTCGATGTTTTTTGGTAGGGGATGGGCTTGAACTACTGTGTGTCTCCCTGTCAGAATGTCTTTGGGAGCAACTAAGATGTCGGCTACCACTCATTGACCTACTTTTTCTCCCATGGGTTCTACGACTCTCCATCGTACTTGAGTCTCTTCCCTTCTTGATTTTCTTCTCTATTCTTTCTAGGCTCTTAAAAAATTTTAAGTTTAATTCACCCTGTCGATCCCTGGCTTTCATGAGCTTTCAGTTATCAGCTCGGCGAGCCTTGGCCTCTCTTTGCAATCCTTCAATGATTTTCATTAGGTGTCCTTCCTTATCCTTATCTTTTCCATGCCCATTGGAGTTCAATCCTTCGACTCTTAGGTTAACATCCTTTCCTTCCTGTTCGTCTTCTGTTTCGAGGGTAATCTGCACCTTTACCCACTCCATACTCGGCGTTGGTTAACTAGAGTCCTGGCCTTCGTTGAACTCTGCACACGCACTGTGCAATTAAATTCAAAGTTTGTCAGGCCATTAAATTTCATGAAAAATCCACAACATTTATAAGCCAATACGAATAAGAACAAAAGACATTTCGATTCAAATGAGTTTTCTGAGCTCTCGTTCGGCTCTGCAATTTTTTGGGTTTTCGAAACTTTCATTTTCGGCACTTCGAGATTTCGAGACTTCAGGTTTCGGGGTTTAGGTCCATGAGGCATTCAAACTTTCTTTCCCTTCCAACCCCCCGACTTCCGAAATTCCAATTTACTTTACCCTCCGGGCCCACATAGAATAGTGGTCACCCACCACCACGATGGCACCTGGCACGTTCAGGAGGGCCCACGTCGCTTTTAACGACGTCATCAAGTCCCACCACTCTCACCTGTCTTCTCAACTCACTGGCACGTGGTACGCATTCATGTTCCCACATCCATTCCAAGCATGGAATCTAACGGTCAGATCCCCTCCTCAGATCAACGACGTAGATCTTTTCGGCATTTCGGGGTTTCGAGCATCGAAAGTTCATGCATCCACACATCTTGAACTTCCATTTGCCGAAATCATGAAATCACTGTCTACTAACTTACTTGATCCAACGGTCAAGTTCTTCTCTCCACGATCTACGGTGTAGATTGTTTCGGGATTTTGGCTTTCGAAGGTGTTCACCTCTTCTCACCTCCCATCTCCCAAAATGTTGATTTCTTCCTGGGAAATTAACGGTCCCGATCTCTCTTAGATTGACGGTTATGATCCAATAATGAATTCATGTTTCGTGAATTCTCACAAACTCACCTGTTGACTATTTTCAAGTTACGATTCAGCGAAAGGCTGATCTCTCTCCACGCATTGTTTCTGATGGACGGTCCTGACTAATTTGGGATTTCGCATATCGCGATTTCCACACTCCTGTGCAATTCCAAAGGGCTTTAAACCCCGTGCACATTTTCCAGATCTGATGGTCACGAGGGCTCACCTTCTCTCCCGAACCGATCCTAAAGCTCCAGCACTTCTAGTGTGGAGTCTTCTCTCCCTGTGGACTTATACCACACTGGCTGTGGATTCATAATGCCGCTATACCTCCTGAACTTAAAAACTCGTCAAGTAACTCCTTGACATTTTGGAGCAAACCAAGGTCCGAAATTGGCCTTCCAGACCACATTTCCCCTTGCATTCTCGGTCCAAAGACCGCTCCACTGGCCCATCTAGGCTCAGTGTCGAAACCTTGGCTCTGATACCAAACTGTAGCGCACCATTTCGGCTACCATAGCTTAATCGCTCTTAAAAGGTTACTATAACACCACTTGGTACATAACTCATACAAGGATTATATATATAACATGCATTTAATCAAGAGATTCAATTAAGCTCAGAGTAAACATAATATTTTCTGCTATAATTAACAATCAATAGCATTTAACATTAATTCATACACACAGCAGAATTCATGATAACATAAGCAGCACAGTCATGCGCTACACATGATTAAAGCATGATCAGATACTTATCTTTTAACAATGGTAGAATCCACCAACCAAGTGTAGGCCTTCCACGAACCTCCCAACCTTAGACCACACTGCTCATCAGCTCAGTAGTGGGTCACCCCCAAGCTCGGACTAAGCTCCACTCCAAGACCAGGAATCCTAGGTTAGGCTGAGGTTACATGGAAAATAGCACACAGCCATAGGAAGGGATTCTCTCCCAGGAACCACCCACACTCACTGCCCACAGACCCTCATTCCCCACATGCCTGTTCCACCCCAGGAGTATACACCTTCTCTGTCACCTGGACAGTCCTTCGGCTGCTAACCTCCCTTGCCTTGGGTTACAGCAACAGACTGGACCGGAAGTCTCCAGGCTCTGTGGCAACTACAGGGTTCCTTCTAGGAGTTCTCTCCTTCCTCTGTGCACTCTCTCTCCTAGAGAGAATTGCTCACAGGTCAAAAAAACCCCCATGCAGTCCAACACTGTGTGGACATACAACCAACGAAAAATAGACACAGCCTTTTCCACAGGCTCAGCTATGGCTCGAGGCCTCACAGTGATGGTTCACAGGAATGCATGATGATTAATTCCTGCAGGGGTCAACATAGACTCCACAGCTCAGAACGGAGGTGAAACTGGCTCTTTAGAAACAAACACAGGCTTCTCCTCTCATAGAATAGAGGTGTACATGGATTTACAAAACCAAACACAGGCTTTCCAACTGGTTCAACAATGGTGGAATGGCTCAGGGTCACGGCTTCGAGACAGAGCCTCCACGCACAGGTTCGATCAGTCGGACAGAGGATGCACATGGATTATCAAAGACAACATAGAATTTTCGACTCTCTGGAACGCACGATGATTCCTCTGCAAGAGTCGGGTTGGTCGTACTATCCAGGGCTCTGTACGCATTCAGGTAATCGGGTAGAATGGAGGAGGAGTCCTTCTCACGACTCACCCTTGTCATTTTATTCGCATGCATCAAGGTTGACACTTGTCACCCATGGAACTGCATGCATTCCACCAGCACGCATCACCCTTGTACGTCCTCCCTTGCCAAAACTTAGGATAAAACATAAAATGCACATGTCTTTTTGGGATAATATTAAAATATTATTCTCAGGCTTAAGCCCCCTAGGCTTAGCCCCTAGGCTCAACACTTAGCACCTTTCCCACCTTCCAGCCCCTAATTCCTTGCCCACTCTGTGGATGCTCAGTCCCCCTTCATTCATTCATCATGGTCGGTCTGCACCTGGCAGTGTTTACAATTTTATTAAATGTTCTGCATACATACAAGTACAAAATCAGGCCCTTGGCCTCCAACCCCTTAGGTTCTCTGGCCTAACAATCACATAAGCCACCAGCTTATAAAAACATGGCTCACCAACCTATAAAACATAATTACAATTTCTTTCAGAACATGGTTTGAAACGGGGCTCGGCCTTGGGGACACTACAGCTAGGACATTTGACATGAAAGATATAGGAGCAGAAAAACAAATCTTGGGCATGGAGATACATAGAAACAAGAAAAATGGTAAGATTTGGTTATCACAACATAAGTTTGTGGAGAAAATACTATGAAGTTCGGTATGAACAATGTGAAACCAATTTCAATCGCTTTAGCTTCTCATTTTAATATTTCT
The DNA here is from genome assembly GCA_032191745.1 of Picea mariana. Classification (NCBI taxonomy): domain Eukaryota; kingdom Viridiplantae; phylum Streptophyta; class Pinopsida; order Pinales; family Pinaceae; genus Picea; species Picea mariana. The sequence continues at coordinate 53,644 of JASDQU010739361.1, read as the reverse complement.
TCAATTTTATGTCCTAGTACTGATGAAGAAAAAGATAATATGTCTTGTGTACCATACGTTAATATAGTGGGGAGTCTGATCTATGCGACGGTTAGTACAAGACCAGATATTTCACATGTAGTGGTTGTTGTCAGTCAATACATCGAAAATCTAGGAAAAGAGCACTGGGCAATAGTGAAATGGGTGTTTTGGTATTTGAATGGAAAAAGTAATTATTGTATCACCTATAAGAGTGGTAGTGATTTAGTCTGCGGATATGTTGATTATGATTTTTCAAGTGACTTAGACAAGAGGGGATCAACTTCAGGATGTCTTTCCTCTTGCAGGTGGAGCTATTAGTTGGATGTGAAAGCTTCAGAATATTGTTTCTTTATCCACTACAAAAGAAAAATATGCAGTTGTTTCACATGCTTGCAAAGAACCAATGTTGTTAATAGGTTTAATGGGTGTTAAAATTGTTCTATGATAGTCAAAGTGCAATTCATTTGGCTAAAAATCCAGCTTATCAGAGTAAGACAAAACAAATTCCTATTAAATACCATTTTGTAAGATAGGTTGTTGATGAAAGAGTAGTGGTTGTGGAAAAAGTCCATACAAAAGATAATTGTGCAAACATGTTCGCAAAACCAGTACCGAGAGAGAAGTTGCAATGGTGTTTGACTTCTCTTGTCTTGCAGAAGATGTGATGAATAAAATTGGGTATGATATTCATGTAAATTGTTGTCAAGGTGGAGATTTTTGAACAGTGCCAATGAATTTCCCAAAAAGAAATCTGGGCGGTTTTCAGATCCTAACATTCATCCTTCCGTTGAGACAAATCAATTAAACATAAATGTTTGGTTAGAAGCACATTTATTGTATGTAAGTGTTGTAAGCCATATAGACTGATAGATGAACAAAGTTGAAGGGTTAGAAGGATGTACACTGTTGTAATTCTCCCTTGAACATAATAAAACCGAATTCCATTGCCCCGTGGATGTTTACCTTATGAACAGTTTAGGTTTTTCTCAGTAAATTATGATGTTCATTCTTGTGTGATTGTAATTGTCTCTGTATAACAACATACAACTATAATAAAACTCTTACGCAGATCGAACTTGATGTGAAAGGAATAAAGAATCAAGTTACTCCAACCCTAACGTTTATGAGATGGAGGCATATTCCTTCAAATTTGGTAAGGGCATCATTACTATTGACGTGATTCAAGGTAAGATAAGACGCAGTCCCCATCAATACTAATAATAATAATTTAGCGGTTTGTTATGCGGTGGTCAGCGGGAATTTGTTCGCACTAGGTCAGGTTTTATTTTCAATTCAGTTCTTTATGGATTTTGGGTTCCTTTTTATGAGACTGTTATGTAGTTGATTTGAGAATCTTCCAAAGGGCTCCTCCCAGCAGATTGGGTAGTTCCTGGGAGAAAAAACAGTAATACTTCAAACACGAATCCCATAATATAAAAATAATAATTATAGTGTTGTTCTATGTTTTTTAATTGCTCTCGTAGATTTTATAACGCTGTTTTATGGAGCGAGTTGATATGGAGAAGAATTCAAGTAGTATATTCAGCAAGTACATTCTTCGTATATTTAGCTAAGATAAATATTATTAATTTAGTAGAATACTTATATTTAGTAGAGTACTTATAAATATTATTAATTTTAAATTTAAGATGAAGATGTTGTGTGATAAAAAATTAGAGGTGGTGTGATAAAAAAATTAGAGGATAAAATGAAATTAAGATAGTACTTTTCAGTTTTGAGATGCACAAAGAAGAATATCAACATTGCTAAAATAAGAACAAACTCTCATGAGTTACATAGTGAAAATGAGCGTTGGACAATTCCCAAAACATAGTAGGATTAAAGAATATGTCATTTTTGTGACACTAAGAGGGTTGAAGATGAAAAACACTTCCTACTTCCTCTTAGATTGCCTTATCTATTCCCAAATTAGATCTGAATTTAAAAATATTTGCCACAATACATAACTTCCTAAGTCATCAAAACTATGGTGATCTTGGAACGCTTCTATCAATGTTTTTTGAGCACATAAATACAATATTAAAGAAATGAAAGTAATATCTTACCTTCTTGAGGTCCACATTGGACATCTTCATCGTCATCATTATTTTTTATTTTCATAGTGTTTTTGAAAAATTTTAAATTTTATTTTGAAATAATAATATATATCTCTTAATTAAATATTAATATAATTATTTTTATATGATTTCAATAATTATTATTTCATTTAAAAATTCAAGGGGTATGACAATCCCATAGGAACCAATATTTTTTCTTTTGCTTGGGGTTTTGGTCAAATTACAAAAAGCATTGCGAAGACATATACTCTTCTGCATGGATTTATCTTGGCTAAAAAATCAAATGTATGTTGAAGTTTCATGTATGTTCGAGTTCCATCTGTTTTATGTGATTCGATGTTTGTTATAATGAAAATACGAGGAAAATCCTTTCTAGAATGAGTAGAATATTAGGAAATTGGTGAATCACCTTCATTAATTCTTGAATGAGTCGAATCCTCACACCGCTTTGTAGTGGAATCACAAAGGGTGAGTTAAGGATAAGTTATTTTCTTTGCAGTATGTGAATAATTTATATATATTTTTTGTTATAAATTCCTATTATTTGTGGGGTCAACATTTTATTCATTTGTGGGGTCAATATTTCAACTTTTGGTTAAGAAACCACAATCTAGGTGCGTTTAAGTCATCAAAATCATTCAAAGATTCTATCATTCTCCTTCGCACCAACCCTTAACATGGATGGATTTTTGGGTGTCTCCTCCGAACTAAACAAACTGTAAGGGTATTAAAGTCGGGTCGGCTAGAAAATGAGATCCACACCTTAATCGGTTGAGTTAGCGGGAATTGACTGCAGTAAGCGAACAATTACAAAGCTCATGGTTATTGAATTCCTAAACGGTGAGTGATATAAGGCCTGCGGGATAATAGCTAGGTCGAAGCTTGGAATCGAGAGAAAATTTAGTTGGCCCGCTGGTGTGCCTAGCCATATGGGGAATATTCTTCTCATCTATTGGTGGTTTTTCAGCCTTTGGGTTTTGTTTTGGCTCGTTCGTAACAAGAGAGAGGTTTGATTGGAATTTTTTGTGTTGAGTGAATCCCTATCTTTGCTTCCCAAAAGTTGTCATGTTTGTTTCTTTCTTTCTTCTTTGTTCACAATGCTTTCCTTTGGCTTAGATCCTTGGAAGAGTTGTAATGAACCTTTGAAGTTGGTTGAAGTTTTTTGTTATAATCTTTGTCTTTTTGTCTGGATGTGAAATGTTTAGGTTGGGTTTGGAGTTTGGGTACTATGGAACCCCATAACCTATTGTTCAAAAATTGAAAATGAGATTTTCTTTGCCTCTATTTAAGCATATCCCTCTACTCTCCCTATTGACTCTGACCCTTAAGAGCCTATTTGTATAAACTAGGGATTATTTATCTCCCTATTGACTCTGACCCTTAAGAGCCTATTTGTATAAACTGGGGATTATTTAAATTTGGAATCATAGTGAAAATAGGGGTTCCAGTAGCTATGAGTTTAGGGGTTTGTACTCTATTTCTAGGGATTGTTTCTCACCACCTTTGATTCTGAGAGTTTAAGTTTTATCTCCCTTATGCATCGTTGTTACTATTGATGAACTAGGTTGTGGCCATTGGGGTCTCATAAGATTTGGTAGAAACACCTATGTACACTTGGAAAAATTGATAGTGATAATATAATTTATCCACATCAATTTTATGGTGCAGACGTGGGCAACATGGAGAACATGGATGTCTAGGAATTCCAGAAAATGTTGAGAATACATGAAGACATTATACATTCCAACAAGGGCACCTTATTCTCAGTGAACTCCAAAGTCGATGAAAATAAACATCATTACGTGTCACATAAATTCTTTTCACGAGCTTTCTAGTCTAGCAAACGAAAAATATTGACATTCTCGATGTAGACTACAACATGCTTTGTAATATGGTCCTTAATAAACAAAAGGAAACCATGTTTAGTAGAGACTTCGATCCCAGATAAGCATAACGATGAGGATGAAGTTCACTAGTTAAATGACTCCATGGAAAATGGGAAGCAAAACTCCCCACAACCTGATTATGGCCAGGAAGATGTTGATAGTTTCCATGTTTATAATTGAATTTTATGTTTTCTTGTCATAAATTTGTTAGATGATTTTGTGAAGCCGACTACCTGAAGGCCAACTTGGGATATATACTCTCTGATACATTGTAATCTTTTATTTATAACCAGAGATAACAAGAAATATTAAACAACACTCTGTAATGGTTGTTAGTCCTGGATGAAACTAATTTATTATAATACTAGAATAGCCACTAACTCGCGACTGGTTAACATTGATAGGTATCAACTTATTCGACTCACTCTTTGTCTCCACTGATATTCTTAGTCAAACAAAATGTGACTAGTGAACACTACGATAAATCGACAGGTAAGTGAAACGGATCGAAGGTGGAACGATAGAGTTGTCCAGAAGGAGGAAGTATGCTCTTAACTGATAAATTGTGAAGCTAAGAGAAATGCATAAAGAAAAGAATAGAAAAGTATATTGAAATGTATGAAGAACTGAAGAAGTTGAAGTTGAAGTACAATGCAATGGGAGATGGTTGAGCTAAATAGGTTCAAGCAAGACAAAAATAGAAAGTACAACTGTCCAGTACAGCTGGCAGTGTACAGACAGACTGTTGAGGTTACATTATATTTAACACTCCCTCTTAAACTCAACAGTTACAATCATGAGCACTGACTATGCCTAAGTGTTGTCTCTGAAAATCAAAAACTGACTTTCCTAGTGGCTTTGTAAAGATATCAACAAGTTGATCTCGAGAACCACAGAATTGTAGTGCAATATCCCCATTATTGACTAGCTCGCGTATGAAATGAAACCGAGTGTCAATGTGTTTACTTTTCTTGTGAAACACATGGTTCTTGGATAAAGAAATTTCTGATGTATTGCCATAGAATATAGGAGTTGGATCATTTTCTGTATGTGACATATCTTTCAATATTCTTCTCAGCCATATAGCTTGACATGAAGCTGAGGTAGCAGCTACATACTCTGCCTCTGCAGAAGATATTGATACAATTGGCTGCTTCTTTGATGCCCATGAGACTAGGTTCATGCCCAGTTGAAAAACATGTCCAGATGTGTTTTTCCTGTCATCTAGACTGCCTGCAAAATCACTATTTGTGTAACCATAAAGTTGATTACAATCAGATTTAGTGTACCATAAGCCAAAATGTAGTGTTCCTGCTACATATCTCAAAATTCGTTTTGCCATTTTCCAGTGTGAATCCTTGGGTGATTCCATGAATCTGGAAACAAGGCTAGCTGCATACATCATGTCAGGCCTAGTTGCTGTAAGATACAACAAAYTGCCTACTAGACTTTTGTATAAAGTAGAATCCACTGTGGGACCTTCATCATTCTTGCTTAATTTTGTGCCTAATGGTATGGGGGTTTCCGTTGGATTGCATCCTTCCATGCGAAACCTTTTGATGATGTCTGCTGCATACTTTTKCTGACAGACAAAAATGCCTTTGGCTGATTGATTTACCTCAATCCCTAAAAAATATTTCATGATGCCAAGATATGTCATCTCAAACTCAAATTTCATGGCATGTTTAAAATCTGTTAACTCAAGATTTCCTATGTAGATCATGTCATCAACATATAAACATACAATTATAATTTTACCGTGTTGATCTATTTTGGTGTAAAGAGTTGGCTCATTTTGGCTTCTGCTGAAACTACTTTTGATCAGATAAGGGTCAATTCTACTGTACCAAGCTCTTGGAGCTTGCTTTAAGCCATACAAGGCTTTCTTCAACCGATATACCTTGGCTGGGTGCTCTTGGAATTCAAATCTAGGTGGTTGATTGACATAAACTTCTTCTTCTAAAAAACCATTTAGGAATGCTGACTTGATATCCATTTGGTATACTTTCCATTTGTGTTGTGCTGCTATGCCAATAGAGTTCTGACAGTGTTTAACCTTGCGACTAGAGCAAAAGTTTCACCATAATCAGTACCTGGTTGTTGTGAGAATCCTTTGGAAACAAGTCTTGCCTTGTGATTTTCAATCTGCCCTTTTTCATTGAGTTTAGTTTTGTAAACCCACTTGACACCAATACTCATCTTGTGAGTTGGCAAATCAACAAGATCCCATGTCTTGTTCTTCTCAATGGAGTCAATTTCTTGGTTCATGGCTTGAACCTAATGTGGCTCCTTAGCTGCTTCCTTAAAAGATGTAGGTTGACATGACATTAAAGAAAAAAGGTTATGTTGTTCAAAGTCATCCAACTGCTGATGGATTTCTCTCAAACTTCAAGCTCTCTGATTTTGTGGTTCAGAGAATGATTCTCTGCTGGAAGTTGAGTTATCCTATGAGTTATCTAGTTGTCCTTGTACCTGTAGTCTTGGAAGAATAGTTTGACGTACTTGCTGTCCTGACTTTTTTGTGTTTTTAGAGCTTGGTAGCAATGGATTTTGACTGTCCATTTGTTGATTTTCTGAATCATTCCATAATTTATTTTCTAGAAATCTTGCATCTCTGCTGAGAATTAATTTCTTGGTGATGGGATTGTAAAGCCTGTAAGCTTTAGATGTTTCACTATATCCAGTGAAAATACATTTCTCACTTCTTTCATCAAGTTTCTTCCTTAATTCGGAAGGGATGTGAGCATATGCTATGCATCTGAATGTCCTTAGATGAGCTACATTGAGCTTTGTCCCACTCCATGCTTCTTGGGGAGCTTTCATCTTTAGACTTGCGGTTGGAGATCTGTTCAAGAGATAAACTGAGCATGCTACTACTTCAGCCCAAAATCTATTTGACAGAATTTTCTCTTTGAGAATCGTTCTTGCCATATTCATTATTGTCTAATTTTTCCTTTCAGCCAATCCATTCTGCTGTGGAGTATACCTGGTTGTTGTTTGCATAATAATGCCTTGTGATTTGCAGAAATTTGCAAATTCTCTGGAGTTGTATTCTCCTCCTCCATCTGATCTGAGTGCTTTGATATATTTTCCACTCTGTTTTTCATCTTCTGCCTTGAATTCTTTGAATTGGGCAAAAGTTTCAGACTTGTGTCTGAGAAAATAGATCCATATTTTTCTGCTGAAATCATCAATAAACGTTAGAAAGTAAAAACTACCACCTATTGACTCTGTTTGCATTGGTCCACATAGGTTGGTGTGAACAAGTTCAAGATGTTGTTTGGCTTGATTGGAAGATTGTGGAAAACTAGTTCTCTTATGTTTTCCAAGTATGCAAGACTCACATGGGGGAATTTGCTCTTTAAAAATCGGTAGACCTTTGACCATAGAGTTTTTATGAAGAAGACTTAGAATCTGAGATGGTAGATGTCCAAATCTTGTATGCCAAACCATTGTTTCATTCATGGTTGATGCAATTTGTGCATAAGGTTGACTCTAAATTTGCAGTTCTAAGGGTAAGGGGAAACATCCTATTTGGAGTCATAAGGATTTCATAAATTAATTTTCTGCTGGGGTATTTGTCATATATTTTGCAAGATGCTCCCTCAAAAAGTACCTTATAGCCTTTTTCAATGAGTTGTCCTACACTTAACAAATTATGTTTCAAATCTGGAACATGATAGACATTGTTTATGTCTTTCCTTACATTTTGTTTAGTAAGAATAGGAACAGTTCCTTTTCCTTGAACTTTGACTAAATAATCATTTCCAAGTGTAATATCAGATGAGATTGAAGAATCAATGCATGAAAGTAAATCTTTGTTACCTGTCATGTGATTGATGCATCCACTGTCTAGCAACCAAAGATCTTTAGGTTGTTCTTCAGTTTTGTGGCATGAGAGAAACATACCTCCTGAGTTTTCTCCCATGTGATTTGACACATGTACTCTGCCTGAGAGTTGATCTGCTTGCTTCTTCCTGCATTCAGATTCATAGTGCCCATACTTTTTGCAGTAATAGCATTGAATGCTTGTTTTTTCATTTAATCTTCTCCCTCTGCCTCTTTGAGGCTGGAAATTCTGATGTTGATTTTGTTGCTGCTATCTTTGAACTTGGAGATTTTGATTTGGATATTGTTATCTGTTACCTCCACGGTAGTGAGGATTACTTTGATTGTTCCCTCTTCCTTGGTGACCTCTACTTCTTCCTCTGCCTCTCCCTCTGCTAAAGGAGAATTGATTTTTGAAGGCATTGGAGATTGACTCATCTGTGAGATGCAGTCTGGTCTCATGTGTCACCAGAGAACCAATTAATTCATCTGTGGAAAATTTTGACAGATTCTTGGATTCAAGGATGGCTGTTACAACCATTTCGAATTTCTTTGGTAAGCTTCTGAGAATTTTCTCAACAATTCGTTGATCAGTGATGGCTTTGCCAGTCAATCTGATCTGGTTCACGATTCCCATGACTCTGGTCATGAACTGATCCACATTTTTGGACTCTATCATCCTTAGAGTCTCGAATTGTGTCCTCAAGGTCTGCAGTTTAACTAATTTGACCCTGTCATTTCCTTGATAGGAAGATTTAAGAATATCCCGGGCCTGTTTGGAAGTACCAATGCCTATGATTTTTGAGAAAATCGAATCATCCACAGAATTCTGAATCCATAATTTCGCTTTATTTTCTTTGGTCCTCAGTGTTGCCTGAGCAATTCTCTGCACATTTGTCATGGAAGAAAGGGTGGCTGGATCTGGTTCCACATATCCAAGATCCACTGGTTCCCAACACTCTTGTGCTTGCAAGAACAACCTCATTCGAAGAGACCAAAACTCGTAATTCTTTCCCAGAAGAATCGGCCCCTGAGTTGGTCCTAAATTGCTAGACGACGCCATGATTTTTAAATTTTAAAAAAAAAATTGCAAAAGTACAGAGGAAAATTTCGAATTTACCTCCGATCATTGATTTGCTGATTTGTCAATGGCCGAAAGGAGCTTATTGGGCTTGAATTGGCCCTGAGTCTTCTTGCAATGTGACCACGTGCCTTACTTTTAAAGCGCTACGGGTTGTTCCCGTTTTTGCCTTTCAAAAAGCCGAAACGTGAAAATTCGTCTTTGGACTTTTCAACGGTCCAGATCGTGTAGTGATTTGACAGTTCAGATCTTGTTGGGGTATCGTGAATTGGGTCTTCACGAGTTCTGATGATGAGCTCTTCCTCCTCGTTTCCCCGATCTCCAAGTTGCCGAAATGGCGAAATGATTTCAAAGATCAACGATCCTCATTGATTTGAGGTCAATGACCCAGATTATGTCGGAGATTCATGTATCACGATTTCGTGACTTAAACACGCGACCTCTTGGTCTCTCGAATCTCGAAATGTCGATTCCTGAAATGCCGATGGCCCTTTCTTTTCGGGACTTTTCCCGAGTCCTCGGATATACGACACGCATCTCTTTACGATGGAAGGTCCTCGTCGTTTCACGATTTCATGACTTGCGACTTCAAAAGTTCTATCAACTTGAAACCCCAAATGCCGAAACGTCGACGAGTTCTTCGATGTCCGCAGCGTGTCCAAGCAAAAGAACGGCTGAGATCTTATCGCTATTTCGCATATCGCGATTTCACGAGTTTCGAAGTCGTGTTGCGACGTTCTTTTAAAACTGCGAACTCCGAAATGTCGATTTGATAATGCATTGATCTGCTGCCACTTGTCCTTTGAGATGGACGGCTCACAAGTCCTCTCAGGATTTCACGATTTCGGGTATCAAAGTTTTGGAGTGCAAGCCTTTGCTCATCCAACTCCCGATTCGCGATGTGGCGATGAAAAAAAAGAAAACGACGGATCGCGATCTTTCTTGATCCAACGGTCCAGAAGAACTCAGAATTTCACGGATCGTGAATTTTCTCAGCTGCTTCTGACCTTTACACCTTGTGAGTCACAAAATGCTAAGATCTTGCCACGTGTCTCTTGATGGATGGTCCAGATGATGTTTGGACTTCACAAGTCAAAAATTCTCCGGTGCGCTTCAAACAACTAAACATCGTGCACCTTCTTGCTGATCTAACGGTTGTCATGCCTTTGCGCAAGATCTGACGGATGAAATGCTTTCGCTTTTTCCGTGCTCTCCTTGTCCCTTTTGAACTGGTTTCCTGCTTCGTATCCGTTCTCAGGACAAATCTTGCGGCCTTAATGGTTGATCTTTGCACCTGAGACGCGTTCTTTACTCCTGTGGAAGAAAGATTCATGAATCTTTCAAAGATTTGAAAGAAATACACGAATTCTTCGTTCTCTGCTGCAATCTTTGACAGATTTGAGCAAATTTCAAAAATATTTAAACGATTGAGCCTTCTGCAGCAATCTTTAACGAAATTGAACCCATTCTTCGAGTTCTTTAAAAGTTTCCGCCTCCTACATCTCTTCTTCCTCAATCTTTGATGATTCTTGAGAAGATCACAAGAATCTTTAAAATTTCTTCTCTCTTGGTCTCTGCTTCCTCATTCTTTCGAGCGTAGTACGCTCTACAACCTCTGCAAGCTTCTTATGGCAATCTTTGAACATAAGACGGTCTGCTTCCTCATGGATGTTTCCTGCGAGGATGTTTCGAGAGTATGACGAACATCTCTCCAATCCTTGTGAAAAAGACTGTGTCAAATGCTTCTCGAGATCCGTATAAGCTCTGCGCTGTGAGGATCCTGTTGCTCTTCGAACTGTGTGAAGAGGCTTACTGCTGAATCTCTTATACCATGATAAATTGTGAAGCTAAGAGAAATGCAGAGAGAAAAGAATAGAACAGTATATTGAAATGTATGAAGAACTGAAGAAGTTGAAGTTGAAGTACAATGCAATGGGAGATGGTTGAGCTAAATAGGCTCAAGCAAGACAAAAATAGAAAGTACAACTGTCCAGTACAGCTAGCAGTGTACAGTCAGAGTGTTGAGGTTACATTATATTTAACATTAACGTGGCCCACACATCCCACCAGGATTGGTAGAGAAATAAAGTAAAAAACCTAAAACAAATGCAGTGAAAGACCCTAAACAGACGCCATTGATAGTAAAAACCCCAGGAGCAGTTATTAAAGTTGGCACTAATAATTAATAATGTGATCTTCTATTATTATTATAATCAACCTAATTATCGATTTTAATGACGAACGAACATGCTTTGTCATTCAAGGAAATTAATGGTTGAAATCACGACACTTCATTTATTGTGATGACGAAGAATATTTATAGCATATGAAATCATGTCCATTAAAATCCCTATGATTAAAATATCATCAAATATGACCATTTCCGTGTACGCCTATCGTCTTAAATTTTTTACGTTTCAATGTAAAAGAAATAAAAATAAAATAAAAATATAAAAATTCTATTAAAATGTCACTTAACCTTCACATTAATTTGAAATTGTCCTCTATCGTCATCAACTGATCTAATTACTTCCACGAATTTTAGAGAAACAATGTTGAAAATATTCATGAGAATCAAGGAACCATAACAATAATATGCTATCATTTCAAAAATTTCTATCCCACCAAGGAAGGTTTACGACAGATTAATTTTCTTTCCTTCGATTTGATGCCACTTCAAGAAATCATTTCTAGAAACTAAGGGAAACTATAGATTCAAAGCGAAAAAAAGGATGAAGTAGTTAAGGTTTTGATTTCAAGTGTTAAAAAAAAGCATCCAATTAGTGTTCATTGTAGCTCATGAAATTGAAATTCAATCAAGCTTGAGATAAAAATCACCTTGTTAAGCTTGAAACTATGACCTTTATTGTGCATTGTAAAAGTTCTTGGAAACCTAGTGGCTTCACGCAATCACCAGATGCTTCATTGCATAATCTCTTCACTAGACATGCATGAAGCGACATGAGGGCCATTTTGAATCAAAATGAAGGTTCCATCTTTGGGAAAATCCAGATTCATGCCAATATTCTCCAAGTTATTCCTCGCATCCTCTAAGGATTTTGATGAAGAATGAATTTTTCATTATATTCCTAAATGGTATCCACAAGACCAAACTCCCCATCTCGCCAATGAATGCTCCCATATTTCTCAACATCATCTTCATAAGAATCATCAAGGGATTTGATGATATTGTCCATCTCAACTTATTTGCAGCAAATCTTTAAAAAGCCTGCAAATTCTTGGAGAATTGTGACTTTGATACATAGGTTCTTTTCACATATGCTACCTTGGAAAAGTGAAATTTCGTGGTGGAGGAATAACTATATGTAAAAATATTATCATCTCATTTTTCTATGGTTATCAATATGCATTTTTAGATCACACATTATATATCTGAGTGTATAAAACATTAAATGCTATGGTGTAGCATGATTTAGATTAGAGAGTATATATCCTACCATATACAACATTAAATTCTCCTAAGGGTGCATTTCAATATTCCAGATGTAACAAAATATGAAGAACAAAAAGATTTAACAAGCAATGGAAGAACAACAATGATATATCCAGAACAATATCAGAATAATACTAGAATAACACCAGAAAGAGAACCTTTATTAATGATAGCAATTCTCACTTGCCTATTTCGAGAGGAAAACCTCTAAAAGAGAAGAGCTCTATTACAATAATCTCCAAGACAAAATATCCAATACCTCCTACTCTTATTTATATTAATTTTACCTTTTAAGGAAACTTCTAGAGGAATATATTTCTAGAAGCAGAAGCTTCTATTAGGTCTTCTTACATTGACTTATTTTCCTTTATTTAATAGGACTTATTAACTAAGGTCGAACTTTATTACATAGAAAACATAGACTACTAACTAATGACCCAGAAGAGGGGTTAGGATCGGATCATAACGTTCCCTTCCCCTTCAAAAACAACCTTGTCCAGGATGAAGGTGTGGAAAATGCTGGAGTATGGTTGTTAGTTCTGAGGTCGCATCCTCTGGTGATGTGTCCTTCCAATGGACTAGTCTAGTTCTGCTACACAACTAACATTCACGGGTATTGAGGACAATTTCTCATTGGAGCCAAAGGGATCCTTCTTCATCTAGTTCTGGAAGAGTGGTTTGGACCCTGCAATTTTTCCCCACCACTTTCTTCAAAAAGGAAACATGGAACACAAGATGGATTTTGGAAGTAGTTGGAAGGGCCAATTTGTAGTCCACTAAACCAGTACGCTTGAGGATATCGTAGGGCCCATAAAACGTTGGTTCCAACTTGTGATGTCCCTGTGTTTTAAGAGATGTTTAGTTTTAAGGTTGGAGCCAGAGAAACACGTGATCACCTTCTTGGAAAACTCTTTCATAACGATGTTGATCTTCATGTTGCTTCATGCAATTTTCGGCCATGCTGAGGTTATCCTTCAAATATCCAAGGGTGGTTGTTCAATCTTGCAACATTCTAT
>JASDQU010739361.1:20937-32540 GCA_032191745.1 Picea mariana | reverse complement strand
GAATACTTGTGCTATGAGTGTCATTGTGAAAGGGTGGGGTAAGGAACAAAAATGAGCATACTTGGAGAGGCTATCAACCACTACCATGATGATGGAATTGTTCCCATTTTTAGGAAGGCACACATTAAAGTCCATGGAAATGTGTCTCCATATAGAAGATGGAATGGGTAGTGCTTGTAGGGATCTTGGAGACTTGATAGTTTCATCCTTATTACATTGAAAAACCTCACATTCATTGACAAAGTGAAGGATATACTTCTTCATTCCCTCCTAGAAAAAAGAATGACAAGAACAAGCATAGGTATTTTGTAAGACCAAGTGACCCACAATAGTTGAGGAGTGTAACTCATTTAAGATTCTATGCTTCATTGTTGAATATGGTGATAGAACCAGGTGATATTTATATCTGAGAATATTTTCTTTCCAAGTGTATCCAATGGGGGGATTAGGGTCTTCCTTAAGGCGTTGAATTACCCTGGTGATAGTTAGGTGTGTTATCCACTCTTGGCGTATTTCCTCAATCTAGTCAGGGACTAGTAAGGATAAGGAAAAGAGGGAACCATCCTCCTCGTGCTGTCATGACAATGGATCTGCTACTATATTGTCTTTTCCCTTTTTATATATGATTTCATAATCATAACCCAACATTTTATTCAACAGCCTATTTTGTTCTGGGGAGGATAACCGCTACTCCAAAAACTATTTCAAACTATGGTGATCTGTTTTGATCTGAAAATGATGTCCCAAAAGATATGGTCGTCAGGTGTGCACCGAATGAAGAATGACCATCATTTCTTTTTCTGATGCAGGAGCATCACCTTCAAGGTCAACAACGCACACGTGTAGGCAAACAGAGGACATCTCAGCAATGACAGAGTTTCAAATCAAGCATTTAACTGAGAATTTAATTGGTTGTTGAGATATTTTGTAAATAACAATTTTAAAAATGTAACTTGTTTGTAAAGTCTTGAAGGAATGTAAGAAATTGCAGATATGGAGTGTCGACTCTATCTGGAAATAACTAGTATTTATTGTAATAGGACAGAGTAGGCAAGCATGATTTTAGGGGCTAAATTTCGCACATGGGTTAATTTTCCATGGTTTTTCCCAAAAAAATATTCGTTATTCTAAAAATGTTTCGCTCGAATTCTACAGGATAAAATTATTTTACATTAAAAAACGCCAAAATTTTATACAAACTATATAAAATCCTTAGAAATTTAATTTTTTTTACAAAAATATCGCCAAACATTTATAGTTGGAATATGAAGGATTAGTAAGATTCGCCAAGGTTTCTACATTTTAAAATAAATTTCCATCCTTAAAATCATCCCTAAGAGTAGGTAATATCTTTGAATTTGAAATGATAGATTTCAGAAGAGGATGAGAGAGTTCGTGGCGCCAGTCCTGGGATAGTTTTTCTTTCATTGTTGTATGGGAACAAAAAAAAAACACACATAACAGAATGTAAGAGATAGAATAGAGAGATGAGTAGAGCATAGTAGAATAACAGAAACACAATGTATTTTGTTTTTCATGGATGAATAGAGAAGACAAAAATTGTCCCAAATCCTTGGATTGAATTCATTTCATGTATGATTGAATGAATTTTATTCTGTGTGTATGATTTTTTACAATTCTTTTCATGTATGAGTGGTTGAGAAATTAACTGTATGAGTTCGTGACGAAACTGGTTGAGGTTCAATTGTTTCTCCTTTGATACTTGTATGCAATGTGTGCATCTCGAACTCAAGGAGTGCGTCGACTGAGTCTAGGATTGATTTAGAGAGAATTTCAAAGAGAGATTCATAGAAACTCAGACCAAGTGCAAGGTGTGCACAATGTCAAGAAGCTAGCAAGCTTTGAAGAACCAGCATAGGATAATGCCAGGTGGGTGAGAATAATTTTATTTCCAAGAAAATCCTTCGAACTGAGTTATTCAAAATCCCGAGAACGTAAGGTGTGCATGGGAGGTAGAAATACAGTTAAGGACAGAAGCTCAAAAGAGATAACACTTTCCACGAGTGTTGACGAGACCTCAAAGAAGGATTCGTCAGAAGAACAAAGGGTTGAAAACTTTGAAAGAAGATAAAACTTCCAAGTCTGGAATAAAGGTGCAAAAGTTCAGGAAGAGGAGCACAGTTTCTGTTAGATAGAGCAGAGGGAAATCTAGACCATTGAACCTTAAGTCTAGATAGTGAAGAACACACAAGGGAAGAGATCATATCTGAGCCATCAGATTTGAGTGTGGAGGACCAATTGCATTGGATCCAGAGGAAACCACGTGAGGTTTAATCCTTGTGTATGAAAGAAAGTGGACTTGTCAAAATCCCAAAGTTTCAAAACAATCGGAACCATCCATCGTTAGAGGACAAGTGGCAACAGATCTAGGGTGTTTGTGGAATCGGATATCAGGAGATCTGAAGAGAGAAGAGGAACAAACTCATGAAAGGAGAGTTCGTGAAATCATCTAGACCGTCCATCAGAAAGGATGCATGGCGAGTAGGTAGCATTTCGCTGACTCACTATGGAAGGAAGTCAAAGGGTGGAGTTTGTGAAACTTGCGAAACGCGAAGTCACAAAAATATTCTGAGTTGTTGGATCGAATTAGGTTGTGGGCCATAGATCCGAAGCACGAACATTTCAGAATTTCTAGAGTCAGAGGTTCGAAGGAGAGAACCATCCCAAAGCCCCAAGTCATGAAGTCCCGGCTACGTGAAGGAGGAATGTGGATCGTTGGATCACGGGACAAGGAGGTTCATTGATCTAACACGAGACAATTTCGAGAATCGAGAGTGTGAAAGAAATAACTATTTGGAAGTCGCAATATGAAAAATCCCGATACAATCAGGACCATTGATCGAGGAAGGATCTGAGCCATCAGATCTGAAGCATCGACATTTCAGGATTTGGGAGGACAGAGGTGATTCGTATAAAAAATTATCGATATGCGNGTTGTTGGATCGAGTTAGGTTGTGGGCCATAGATCCGAAGCACGAACATTTCAGCATTTCTAGAGTCAGAGGTTCGAAGGAGAGAACCATCCCAAAGCCCCAAGTCATGAAGTACCGGCTACGTGAAGGAGGAATGTGGATCGTTGGATCACGGGACAAGGAGGTTCATTGATCTAACACGAGACAATTTCGAGAATCGAGAGTGTGAAAGAAATAACTATTTGGAAGTCGCAATATGAAAAATCCTGATACAATCAGGACCATTGATCGAGGAAGGATCTGAGCCATCAGATCTGAAGCATCGACATTTCAGGATTTGGGAGGACAGAGGTGATTCGTATAAAAAATTATCGATATGCGAAATCCTGACACGCTCGGAATATTTGACCCCAAGTCATAGTGAAGGATCATATGGTTAGGGAATAAGGGAGGAGATAGCATGTGCTAGACCCTTGTCAGGATTTCAGGACCCAAGAGTTGGATGACACAAATCGCTAGCACGTGAAATCACGACGTGCCTTTGTGTAGGCATGCGGTCACAGTCCGTGGTCGCATGGAGGAGAGGCTTGCGCTTCGTGCTTATATGCACAGGTGGAGTTTTATAAAGGACCTATGTATTTGATTGATTGAAGGTTCCAGTTGGGAACTAAAGAGCCAATTCAGCTCGAGAACTTAGACGATCCAGTGATTGGGAGGTCGGCAGACCCTGACAAGGTAGGGGGGGGGCTGCATCAGGTGGTATTAGAGAAAGATTAATTTTGTTTGTAGACAACAAAAAAAAATAAAGGAGGAAAGTTGGTATCATTTGTGGTATTAGCGAAATTTCATTTATGTTTGTAGGTGATGCAGTGAAAATCATGCCACCCAGAAGGAGCAGAGCAAATGCAGAGATGGAATAAGAAATGAGGTTGGACGCGGTGGAGACAACACAGAGAAGAGCACTAGAAGTTGGTGATGTCAGTAAGGCTGAGAGTGAAGAAGAAGCAGATGCCAAAGCAAATGACGTAGAGGATGCTGCACAAAGTCGCTTGATAAAAGTTGTTTCTAAAATAGGAGCCAGAGTAAGAATAGAGGTACCAATGTATGAAGGAAATTTGGAAGTTGAAGAATTGTTAGATTGGGTACGTACTATGGAAAAATACTTCGATTACTAATATATCGAGGAAGACAAGATGGTGAAGCATGCAGTGACAAGACTGAAAGGTCATGCAGCGTTATGCTGGGATGAACTTCAAGCCAAACGCAGAATTAATGGTAAGAAGAAAATTAAAAGATGGGATAGGATGGTAGCTAAGTTGAAAGACAAATTTATCCCAAAGGATTACCAGATCAATCTTTACAGACGATTGTATAACCTGAAACATAGGGGTTTATCAGTGAGGGAGTACACTGAAGAATTATACTGATTGAACATCAGGGCTAGACATAAGGAGAATGAAGATGAAAAGACCACCAGATACATTAATGGGCTAAGATACGAAATCAAAGAGGAGATCGGCATTATGTATATGAGTATAGTCGAGGATGCCTTTCAAGAAGCCTTGAAAGATGAAGAAAAATTAGCTAGGAGGCAAAGCCAACGAAGCAGAGGAGGAAATTCAAGAAGAGCTAAGGGAACCAATAGAGAGAAGTTACAGAACTCGAAGCCTGAAGCTGACAAACAACATAGTCACCATGAGAAAGGTGGAAGTTCTAAGGAAGGACAATATGGAGGAAGAAGTTCTTTTTCCAGAGGTAGAGGAAGAGGAAAAGACATAGGAGGTGAAATTAAATGCTATACCTGTGGAAAACAAGGACACAATCGTGGGATTGTCCCGAAAGAAAGAGAGAAGCCGGCGAAGAAGCACACATTGCTGAAGCGCAAAAGCATGTGGAAGCAAAGGAAGCAAACGGAGGAAGAAACCTCATGATGAGAAAAGTTCTTCTTAAACCAGAAAAGGAACCAGAGGAACCAGTTCAACGAACAAGCCTGTTCATAACTACTTGCAACTCGAAAGACAGAGTTTGCAAAGTAATCATAGATAGTGGGATCATTGACAATCTAGTATCCATAGAGATGGTGGAAAAGATGGAGTTGAAGACAACTACACATCCAAATCCATACAAGGTATCATGGTTGCAGAAAGGACATCAAGTCATGGTAAGTCAACAATGCCAAGTTGAATTTAAATACGAGGTTACAAAGATGAAATACTGTGTGATGTAATTCCTATAGATGTATGTCATATTTTATTGGGGAGGACATGGCAATATGACCAAAAGGTTATTCACGATGGAAGAAAGAATACATATACCCTAGAATAGAATGATAGAACATATATGTTGTTACCCATAGAAGACAAAGAGAAAAAGAGAGAAGATAGTTCAAACATACTTCTCATGAGTGGGAAGGAGCTCTTAAAAGAATTCAAGAAGGAGAAATAAATGAAGTTTGTTATAGTGAGGAAGCCTAGAGTTATCCTTACAAATACTTATGGAGAAGATTTGTCTATAGAAATCTAGGAACTGTGAGAAAACTTTGTTGATATAGTTGTGGATGAGCTACCACACTCATTGCCACCCATTAGGATCATAAGCCATCATATTGACCTTATTCCAGGAGCTAGTTTACCAAACAAAGCAGCTTATAGGTTGACACCTAGAGAGAATGAGGAAGTCAAGAATCAAGTCCAGGAATTGTTGGATAAAGGGTTAGTCAGGGAAATCCTAAGACCATGTGCAATACCAACTGTGTTAAGTCCAAAGAAAGATGGAGTATGGAGGATGTGTACAGATTCTAGAGCCATCAACAAGATAACCATTAGATATAGGTTTCCATTACCGAGGATGGATGATTTGATGGACTTTCTGAGTGGTGCAAGCTATTCTTCCAAGATAGACTTGAAGAGTGGATATCATCAAATAAGAATGAGAAAGGGAGATGAATGGAAAACAACATTCAAGAAAAATGAAGGATTATTTGAATGGTTGGTCATGCCATTTGGGTTGACAAATGCACCAAGAACATTTATGAGGTTAATGAATGAAGTGTTGAAAGACTTCATAAGAATGTTTGTCATAGTATATATGGAGGACATACAAATCTTCAACAAGATAAAGGAAGAACACTTAAGACATTTGACATCAGTGATGGAAAGGTTGCAGTAAGAGAAATTCTTGATAAATCTGAAGAAGAGTTCTTTTATGAAGAAGGAGATCATATATTTGGGTTTCATAATCTCTTCAAATGAATTGAAGATGGAACAAGAAAAAGTAAGAGGAATCAGAGAACGGCCATCACGGAGAAACATATTTGAGGTAAGAAGTTTTCATGGATTAGCGAGCTTTTATAGAAAATTCATCAGAAATTTCAGTGGCGTATGCACACCCATTTTGGACACTGTGAAGAAAAAGCACAAGTCCTTCAATTGGACAGAGAAAGCTAAAAAAAGTTTCAAAGTGTTGAAGGAGAAGATCATAGAGTAGCGAATTCTAGTTTTACCAGATTTTGGAAAAACATATAAGGTGAGATGTGACGCAAGTGGATTAGCTATTGGAGCAGTCTTGAGTCAGGACAATAAACCAATTGCTTATTTTAGTGAGAAACTGAATGACGCCAAGAAAAATTATTTCACCTATGACAAGGAATTTTATGCAGTGATTCAATATTTGAAAAAATGGAGGCATTATCTAATTCCTAAGGAATTTGTCTTGTACAATGATAATCATGCTTTGTAATTTATTACTAGGCAAGAAAAGTTGAATCAGAAACATGCAAAATGGGTAGAATTTATGCAGAATTTTACTTTTGTTACTAAGCACATTGCTGGAAATACAAACAAAGTCGCAGATGCTTTCAGTAGGAGGAATTTGATTTTACAGGAATTTCGAGTGGAGACTTTGGGGTTCGAACATCTCAAGGAGATGTATAAAGAATATGCAGATTTCAAAGAAGATTATGAGGCATGTAAGAATCCTTTATTGGGAGATAGAAGCCCATGGACTGAATATTTGATTTGGGATGGATTATTGTTCAAGGGGGGCCAATTATGCATTCCGAAGTGCTCAATGAGAGATAACCTATTGAAAGAGAAACACAATGGAGGTTTAGCTGGACACTTTGGTCACAATAAGACATTTTCACAGTTGAMTAATTCGTATTATTGGACAAGCATGAGAGAATAAGTGAAGAAGTTCGTGAACAAATGCAGAATTTGTCAGTATGCAAAAGGAAGACATCAAAACACTAGTTTGTATCATCCATTACCAATTCTAGAGAGGCCATGGGATGCAATCGGTATGGATTTTGTTTTTGGAYTGCCTAGAACTCAAAAAGGGAGCGATTCCATATTTGTCATGGTAGAMAGATTATAAAAAATGGCACATTTCATACCATGCCAGAAGACAAGCRATGCCACAAACATTGCCAATTTGTTTTTCACAGAAGTAGTAAGACTACATGGATTGCCGAGGAGCATAGTTCCARACAGAGACACCAAATTTGTAGGAAACTTTTGGAGGACTGTATGGAAGAGGCTGGGGACGAACTTGTCCTTTAGTTTAGCATATCACCCTCAGATAGATGGATAGACTGAAGTAGTAAACAGGGGTCTTGGAAACTTGTTGAGAAGTTTAGTCACTGAGCAAGGTCCACAATGGGATTAGATTCTGGCACGAGCAAAATTTGCATTCAATAATTCAGTGAATAGGAGCACAAGAAAAATTCCATTTGAAATTGTATATGGTATACAACCAAGAGGGATTACAGAGTTGGAATATTTAAATCAAGATGAGTGTAGAAGTGTTGGAGCAAAGAATTTTGCAACAGAGATGCAGAAACTCCATGACAGAGTTAGAGAGCAGCTATAGGACAACAGTCAGAAATACAAGAGAAAAATTTATCAAAGGAGAAGAGAAGTTCAATTCAAAGTTGGATATGAAGTTTTATCTCATTTGAGAAAAGAGATGTTTCCAAGGGGAACATATAACAAATTAAAGATGAAAAAGATAGGACCATGCAAGATTCTCAGAAAATTCGCAGCCAATGCTTATGAGATTGAGTTTCCAGACAATGTTGGGATATCGTCGATATTAAATGTTGCAGACTTGTATCCTTACAAGACAAATGAAGCAAGAGAATCAGATGATCAGAAAGAAATTCAGTGGGAATATCAATTGTCCACAATAGAAAAACCTTATATGGAGAAAATCATCAAACAAAGAGATGGAATGAAAACCATAAGAAAGACATATCTTGAATACTTAGTGAAGTGGAAAGATCATCCACTGGAATATGCAATTTGGGTTACAGAACCTAATATTTTGAAGCATGGAAAGATAGCGCAGGAGCTCATGGATAGGAGTCCATGAATTTTTTTTAACTAGAGGAGTATGATGCAGGAGCATCGCCTTCAAGGTCAACAACGCACACATGGAGGAAAACAGAGGACATATCAGCAATGACAGAGTTTCAAATCAAGAATTTAACTCAGAATTTAATTGGTTGTTGAGATAGTTTGTAAACAAAAATTTTAAAAATGTAACTTGTTTGTAAAGTCTTGAAGGACTGTAAGAAATTGCAGATATGGAGTGTCGACTCTATCTGGAAATAACTAGTAGTTATTGTAATAGGACAGAGTAGGTAATAGCTTTGAATTTGAAATGATATATTTTGAGAATAGGATGAGAGAGTTCATGGAGCCATTCCTTAGATAGTTTTTCTTACATTGTTGTATGGGAACAAAACAAAAAAAACACAGAAGAGAATGTAAGAGACAGAATAGAGAGATGAGTAGAGCAGAATAGAATAACATAAACACTATGTATTTGTTTTTTCATGGATGAATAGAGCAGACAAAAATTGTCCCAAATCCTTGGATTGGATTCATTTCATGTATGATTGAATGAATGTTATTCTGTGTGTATGATTTGTTAAAGTTATCTTCATGTATGAGTGGTTCAGAAATTAACTATATGAGTTTGTGATGAAATTGGTTGAGTTTCAATTGTTTCTCCTATGATACTTGTAAGCAAGGTGTGCATCTCGAATGCAAGGAGTGCCTCGACTGAGTCTAGGATTGATTCAGAGAGAAGTTCAGAGAGAGATTCAGAGAAACTTAGACCAGGTGCAAGGTGTGCACAGTGTCAAGAAGCTATCAAGCTTTGAAGAACCAGCGTAGTATAACACCAGGTAGGCGAACAACATTTTATTTCCAAGAAAATCCTTCGAAATGAGTTATTTGAAATTCAGAGAATGAAAGGTGTGCATGGGAGGTCGAAATCCTGTTAAGGATAGAAGCTCAGAAGAGATAACACTTTCCATGAGTGTTGATGAGATCTCAAAGATGGATTCTTTAGGAGAACAAAGGGTTGAAACCTTTGAAAGTGGATAGGACTTCCAAGTATGGAAAAAAGGTCAAAAATCTCAGGAAGAGGAGCACAGTTGTCATTAGATTGGGTAGAGGCAAATATGGACCGTTGAATCTTACATCAGACAATGAAGAATGTGCAAGGGAAGAGATCGTATCTGAGCCATCAGATTTGAGCATGGAGGACCAACTGCATTGGATCCGTAGGAAACCATGGGAGGTTTAATCCTTTTGTATTCAAGAGAGTGGACTCGTCCAACTCCCAAAGTTTCGAAACAATCAGAACCATCCATCGTAAAAGGACAAGTGGCAGTAGATCCAAGGTGTTCATGGAATTAGATACCTGGAGATCAGACAGGAGCAGAGGAATAAACTTGTTAAAGGAGAGTTCACGAAATCATCTGGACGGTCCATTAGAAAGGACACGTGGAGAGCAGGCAACATTTCACTAACTCGCTGTGGAAGGAAGTAAAAGAGTGGAGTTTGTGAAACTCACGAAACACGAAGTCGCGAAAATATTCTGAGTCGCTGGGTCAAGTCAGGCTGTGGGTCGTCGATCCGAAGCACCAACATTTCAGCATTTCGGGAGTCAGAGGTTCGAAGGAGAGAACCATCCCAAAGCCCCGAGTCACGAAGTCCCGACTATGCAAAGGAGGAACATGGACCGTTGGATCGTGGGACAGTGAGGGTCATTGATCCAACACAGGACAATTTCAGGAATCGAGAGTGTGAAAGAAATAACTATTCAGAAGTTGTGATACGAGAAATCCCGATACAATCAGGACTGTTGATCGAGGAAGGATCTGCGCTGTCAGATCTGAAGCATCAAAATTTTGAGAGTTGGGGGGATAAAGGTGATTCATATCGGAAATTCCCGATATGTGAAATCCCGACGTGCTCGGAACAGTTGACCCCAGGTCATAGTGAAGGATCATATGGTTAGGGAATAAGGGAGGATCTAGCATGTGCTAGACCATTGTCGGGATTTTGGCACTCAGGAGTTCGATGGAAGAGATTCAGGTGACGCAAAGCCCTGACACGTGAAATCACAATGCGCCTTTGTGTAGGCATGTGGTCAGAGTTTGTGGTTGCATGGAGGAGAGGGTTGTGCTTGGTTCTTAGACTCACAGGCGAATTTTTATAAAGGACCTGTGGATTTTATTGATTGAAGGTTCCAGT
Source organism: Picea mariana (assembly GCA_032191745.1). Lineage (NCBI taxonomy): Eukaryota > Viridiplantae > Streptophyta > Pinopsida > Pinales > Pinaceae > Picea > Picea mariana. The sequence continues at coordinate 22,060 of JASDQU010739361.1, read as the reverse complement.
TTTGAACTAAAGAGCTAATTCGGCTTGAGAACTGGGACGATCTAGTGACCAGGAGGTCGGCAGACCCTGCCGAGGTAGGGGGGGGATGCATCATTTTGATACGTGGATCTACCCAAATTGTGGACACTCAACAATTGGCTAGTAAAGGCCAAAGGTCAACCATCTTGTGTGAGTACGATGCCTATACTAGTGCCAAAAGCATATGATTCCACCACAAAGGTTTTTCCCAAGTCAAGTGTAACCAAGAGAGGACTAGTGAACATGGTTCTCTTTAACTCTATGAAGGCTTTCTCCTCAACATGATTCCAATGAAATGCATTATTCTTAATAAGTTTGGTCAAGGGCTTAGAAATTTTTCCATAATGGTGGAGAAATTTCCTTTAATATCCTGTGATACCTAGGAAACCCCTTAAGAGCTTTATGGTGGTGGGTCACTGTAGTGTACCCTTTTTCACTACCGAGGCTTTCAAACCTTTCGCTAAACCATCTGTACATGGACTTTTACATAAAACATACAGAATTGTATAATCACATGCATAACAACAAAGAGATACATTTTAATTCTCAGAATAAACATATAGTTATTGTTATAATTAGACAATCCATAGCTTTCAACAGTAATTCATTTACACAGCAGAAAACATGATAACAAATCCAGAACAGTCATGATAAAATGTGGTAAAAATATAATTAAACACTTATCTTGTGACAGTGGAGAAATCCACCAACCAAATGCAGACCTTCCACGAACCTCCCAGTCGTAGACCGCACTGCTCCTCAACTCAACAGTGGGTCACCCCCAAGCTGGGATTGAGCTCCACCCCAGGGCAAGGAATCCAGACTAAGGCTGAGGTTACAGGAAATTCAGTCACACACAACCTCCAGGAAGAATGCTCTCCCAGGAATCCCCCACGCTCACTGCCCACAGACCCTCATTCCCCACATGCCTGTTCCACCCCAGGAGAGTGCACCTTCTCTGTCACCTGGACAGTCCTTCAGCTACCATTCTCCCTTACCTTGGGTTACAGGAATAGACCGGACCAGAAGTCTCTGGTTTCTATGGAAGCTACAAGGTTCCTTCCAAGAGCTCTCTCCTTCCTCTGCGCACTCTCTCACCTGGAGG
>JASDQU010739361.1:0-20050 GCA_032191745.1 Picea mariana | reverse complement strand
TATAGAACACATTTACAATTCATTTCATATATCATGATCTGTAACGGGGCTCGGCCTTGGGGACACTACAATCCCCCTCCCCTTATTTTTGCACTGTCCTCAGTGCAACTTTACATCGCATCTGCAAGTTCTTCAAAATTTTCAAAAAGGTACGGGTACTCTGCCTGCATAACATCTGCATGCTCCCATGTCACGTCCTCAGGACTGTACCAAGTCCACTGGACCTTCACAAGATCTATAGCTTGATTCCGGAGCTGTTTGCTTTTCCTGTCCAATATGTGTACAGAATGTACTTGCAGTACACCTTCTGGTTCCACCTGAATCACAGTCCAATCAATAACATGATTATCATCAAGTACATATTTCTTAAGCAGTGAAACATGAAACACATTATGTACAGTCACAGATGCAGGTAATACAAGCATGTATGCAACTGGCCCAATCCTTTCCAGGATCTCGAATGGCCCACAAAATCTTGCAGCCAACTTGGCGCAACTTCCCAATTTCAGGGAACTCCTGTTAGTTTTCACTTTCAGGAAAACGTGGTCACCCACTTTAAATTGTCTATGGGTTTTGTTACTATTAGCGTAACTTTTCTGCCTGTCCTGGGCAACTTTCAGATTCTGTTTGATTTTTATCATTTGATCTTCCATCTCTTTGAGTAGTTCGGGTCCAACTACTACCCTGTCAGTTGGATTATCCCAGCTCACTGGAGTGTTGCACTTTCTTCCATAAAGTGCTTCGAATGGGATCATCTTCAATGATGCATGATACCCATTATTGTAGGCGAATTCTACCAAATGCAGGTAGTCTTCCCACCTTGAAGGTTTATCCATCACATACATTCTCAGCATGTCTTCTATTACTCTATTTACTCTCTATGTCTATCCATCAGACTCAGGATGATACGCTGTACTGAAGTTCAGATTCGTTCTGAATCCTTTGAACAGTCCTTTCCAGAAATTTGAAGTGAATTCCGGGTCCCTATCAGACACAATTGTCTTAGGAATTCCATGCAAGTGTGCAACTTCTTTTAAAAAGATATTAGCAACATCTGCTGCTCTGTGGGTGGTTTTCAGTGGAATAAAATGGGCAGCTTTAGTAAGCTTTTCCACCACCACCATGATTGAATCATGCTGCTTGCTTGTTCTGGGCAATCCTGTGATAAAATCCATTGTTACCATGTCCCATTTCCACTCAGGAATAGGTAAAGGCTGCAACAAACCTGCTGGGTGTCTATGCTCAGCCTTAACCTTTTGGCACTCCATACATCTGGCGATGTATTCAGCAATTTCTTTCTTCAAACCCGGCCAAAAATAATGGCTTTTGACTGCTGCCACAGTCTTCTGATATCCAGGATGTCCAGCATACGTCACGTTATGCATCTCTTTTAGAATTTCCATCTTCAATTCTCAGACATTGGGTACATATACTCTGTTCTTATGCAGAAGTAAACCATCAGTTCCCAAGGTGTAACTTTCCTTGGTTTGTGGTTTCTCATGCTACTGTAGCTTTGCTACAAGTCTTTTGTACTGTAAATCAACATTTGTAGCTTCAAGAATTCTATCTTTAATCTCAGTTTTGTACATGCTAATGGTTGTAGCATGTAATTCGTGCACTTTTCTGTTGAGTGCATCAGCCACCTTATTTTGTTTCCCTTTGATATGCTTGATATCAAAGTCATATTCACACAGAAATTCCAGCCATCTAATTTGCCTGGCATTTAAGGTTGGCTAATCAAATAAATATTTCAGACCGTTGTGGTCTGTTCTTAATTTGAATTTCTTTCCCATGAGGTAATGTCTCCATTTCCTCAGGGCGTGGATGATTGCTGCCAGCTCCAAATCATGAGTGGCATAATTCTTCTCATGTTCCTTCAACTTTCGGGATTCATAGCAAACTACAAATCCTTCTTGGCTGAGAACTCCTCCCAGCCCCTCCTTACACGCATCTATGCACACTACGTAATCCTTGTTTGGATTTTCAATCCTCAGGATTGGAGCACTAGTGAGCAGTTTCTTCAGTCGTTGGAAGCTGCTCTCACATTCATCAGTCCAATGAAATTTCCTCTCCTTCCTTTGCAAGGAAGTGATAGCATGTGCTATCCTTGAGAATCCGGCTATGAACCTCCTATAATAGCCTGCTAGACCCATAAAAGATCTTACTTCCACCACATTTCTTGGATCTGACCATTCTCGAATGGCCTGTACCTTCCTAGGATCCACAACGATCCCCTCCTCTGATATAATGTGTCCCAAGTAATGGATCTGCTTTTGGTAAAATGAGCACTTGCTCAGTTTTTCTTATAGCTGGTGTTCTCTCAACACTTGCAACACCATTCTAAGGTGTTGTTCATGTTCTTTCTCTGTCTGGGAATACACCAAGATATCGTCTAAGAAGACTATGACAAACTTGTCTAGATAATTTCTGAACACTCCATTCATTAAGCACATGAAGACAGCAGGTGCATTGGACAGTCCAAATGGCACCACTGTAAATTCATAGTGACCGTACCTTGTTCTAAAGGCGGTCTTGCTGATGTCTTCATCTTTTATCCTCACTTGATGATATCCAGATCAAAGATCTATTTTTGAAAATACTTTTGCATCCTTCAACTGATCAAAAAGATCATCAATCCTTGGAAAAGGATATTTGTTCTCGACAATGCCTTTATTCAACTGTCGAAAGTCAATGCACAACCTCATCATCCCATCTTTCTTCTTCACAAATAGGACTGGGGCTCCCCACGGTGACACGCTGGGATGAATGTAACCTTTATTTAGTATCTCTGCGAGCTGCAGTTGCAACTCTTTCAGCTCTGGTGTGCTCATTCTATAAGGAGCCTTTGAAATTGGAGCTGCTCCAGGCATCAGATTTATAGAAAAATCGATGTCCCTCTTCGGAGGTAGTCCAGGCACCTCCTGAAACACATCCTCAAACTCTTTGAGCACCCTATGGTCTTCCAGATTTGAGACCACATTTTGGAATACTTCTTCCACCCAGGCTACAAATAATTGACAGCCTTTCCGGTAACATTTCTTCAGCTGCATGGCTGAGATTTCTCTGACAGCCACGGCTCTGGGAATTCCTTGAACTATTACCTGATTTCCCTCTTCATATAGACATGTGAATCTCTTGTTACAACAATCCAGAAGGGTGTGGTGCTAGTCCAACTAGTCCATCCCAATTAAGCAATCATATGAGCCTAAAGGTAGAATGTTCAATTCAGCCTTAGTGCTCATTCCTTTCATGTCCACCGAACAAGACATAACCAATTCAGTGACCTTCCTCTTGGTCCCTGTGGCCATCTGCACTAACCCAGACTTCTCATGTTTTCTTCACGTTAGATGCAAACTTTCAACCACTCTAGGATCTATATAACTATGGCTAGCCCCTGAATCAATTAAAATAACAAGTGGTTGGTTGTTAATCATACCTTCCACTTCAATCACGTGCGATTGAAATTCTACTTGCTTGTTGTATAGGGCTGCATAGATCCTTAGTATTCTGCTGCCCCTATCCTCCACTGTTTCAGCTTGCTGAACAGTATGGAAAGTTCTTGCTTTGTCTTTTCTGTGGGGGCAGTCTCTGTACCTATGATTCCCTTTACAGCCCCAACACTCCATGGGTGGAGGCCTTAGCATCTATTCACTCCCTTCAACTTTCCTGGGATCTTTAAAAGATGATTGTCCCCAAGGATTGTTTCTGAAAAAGGAAGGCTTGCTTCCCTTCTACCTATGTTCTTTCTTAAATCTCTTCTGGTCATCCCAAGCCTTCCAAAAGGTAGGCTTTTCTCTTTGTTGTTCGTATAGGCATTTCACCCTTCTTATGGTTTCTTCCATGGTCTTAGGATCATCATATTGAATATTGTCACCAATGGAAGGTGGCAGTCCACTCATCTACCTCTGAATTTTGACAGCCTCGTCTTTGATGAATGGAACATACCTCTGTAGTTCCAGAAAACTTCGTTCATACTCATCAATGGTCATGCTGCCTAGCTTGAGTTCGAAGAACTCCTTCATCTTTTTGTCATAGTATATTTTAGTCAGGTATTTCCTCTCGAAATACCTCTTAAACTCCTTCCACATGACCTCTTTCTCTCTGATGTGCTGCACCTGCACAAACTGATCCCGCCACATGGATGCTTTTCCTTTCAGTTGGTACATTGCAATTCTTCCTTCTGCATGGGCAGAATAATTCTGCAATTGGAAGTATTTCTTCATGCCAAGAAACCATGTCTCGACATCTTCCTCCTTCTTATGTTCTCCATCGAATGTTGGAGGCTTAATCTTGTTCATCTCTGCTTTTAATTCCTCCCTTCCAGATTTCTGATGTTTTCTGGTAGGGGATGGGCTTGAACTACTGTGTGTCTCCTTCCCAGAATGCTTCGGGCAGAGACGGTAATGTCTGTTACCACTCCTCGATCTCCTTCTCCCCTCAGGGGTTTTGACACTTCTTGATCTGCTTGTGTCACTCCCCTTTTCCAATTTATTTTCTATTCTTTCCAGGCTCTTCAACATTTTTAAATTGAATTCACCCTGTCGATCTCAGATTTTCATGAGCTTTCGGCTATCAGCTAGGTGAGCCTGGGAAACTTTCTGCAATCTTTCAATGAGTTGCATCATATTTTCTTCCTTACCCATCTCTTTTTCGTGCCCATTGGAGTTCGATCCTTCCACTCCCATATTGACATCCTTTCCTTCCCGTTCATCTCCTGTTTCGGAGGCAATCATCATCTTTTCCCATTCCATACTCGGCGTTGGTTAACTTGAATCCTAAGCTCCGTTGAACTTTGCACATGCACTGTGCAATTAAATTCAAAGTTTGTCAGGCCATTACTCCTTTGGAACAATCTGTAACATTTATAAGCCAATACAAACAAGAACGAAAGACATTTTGATTCAATTAAGTTCTCTAAGCTCTCGTTTGGTTCTACAATTTTTGTGTTTTTGAAACCTTCATTTTCGGCACTTCGGGTTTCGGTCCACGAAGATCCCACAGTTAGATATTCATAACCACATTCACCCTTTTGCAACTCACAATCTTGTGAGTTTGTGAGTCGAAGACCCTCGATTCATTTCCTCTAACCACCGATACCCGAGATGCGACACGGGTATGGCTCCCTCCTCGCTAGCGTCTGCTACGCATGACCGTAGCCTAGGGCTGAGTGCTAGCACCCTTCGCTATTCGCACCTTCATGAGTTGTGGCATCCAACCTTGGTACCCCCTTTTCATGAAACCCCGAGGAGCGATGCTGACTTTTCTCCTCTCGTTCTTGCTACTTCGCGACTTCACGAGTCTCAATGTCGAGCTCCCATGCCCTTATCTCACGAGTTCCTGAAATCACGAGTTACTTTATTCTCCGTCTCACAGCACAGCTGTCATCCTTCACCACCGTGGCATGTGGTATGTTCAGGAGGGTCCACGTCACTTTCAACGACGTCATCGGGTCCCCCCTTTCTTGCTTCTCTTCTCATCCCCACTGGCACGTGGTACAACTCCACGTGTCCATGTTCATTCCTAGAAAAATATGACGGTCAGATCTTCCTCAGATCTACGGCACAGATCCTTTCAAGGTTTCGGGCTTCCAAATGCAGATGCACTCTAACTCCCATTATCCCTCCGGCTAGACTCAGGCTTACATGACCTCCCCTTACACGACCACAGTCATACCTCCTATCGGGTTTCAGACTTTCCAAAGCCGAAACACAAGTGTCCTCAGGATTCGTGATTCCTCGAACCCCGATTTTTGATGGATGACTCTTCTATCGGGACTTTCCCCGATTGCCTGGATTACTGCCATGCGTCCACAACGAATGGACGATCCCGATTCAATATCAGGACTTCGGGACTTTTGATTCCCCGATGAAAAAATCCTTTGTCAACTCAAAACCCTGGTAGCCTGTATACTGACGGGTCGCTCGATCTCCACTGCGTGTCTCAACTGTTGGATGGCTCGGATCAAATCTCGGGACTTCGCCTGGTGCAAGATCAAAAACGCTCACCTATGTGAGTCCGGGGTTCTGGATCTCTGAAATTGACAATCACGCGACATGCATCCTTCCTCAGACGGACGACTCAGGTCATTGTCGAGACTTTTACAATGAAAATTCTCGACCTCCTGACATCGTGACTCCCGATATTGCGATTCTCGATTTTTCGAAATGGGAAATCTCACGACACGTGTCCTCCATATTTCAGACGATTTAGATCTATTTCAGAGCTTTTGCCCCTAGTTTATGAAGTTTAACCTTCAGACACCTCCCGACAGATCCAATGGCTGTCAGGTTTTTCGGCCGAGATCTGACGGCTCAGACGGTTTCTAACTAACTTAGGATTTCACGTATCGTGATTTCCACACTCATGTGCCATTTCCAAAGGAATTTTAATCCTTACGCACATTTTTCTAGATCTGACGGTCACAAGGGCTCTCCTTCCCTCCCGAACAGATCTTAAGGTTCTAACACCATTGGTGTAGAGACCTGTCTCCCCATGGCCATAGACCACACTAGCCTGCGGTTTCATAGCACCACTATACTTCCTGAGTTCTTAATAAAAACTCGTCAAGTGTCTCCTTGATGCTTTGGAGCAAACCAGCGTCCGAAATTGGTCCTCCCGACTCAATTTCCCCTCACATTCTCAGTCCAAAGACCGCTCCACTGGCCCATCTAGGCTCAGTGTCAAAACCTTGGCTCTGATAACAAATTGTAGTGTACCCTTTTTCACTACCGAGGCTTTCAAACCTCTTGCTAACCCATCTGTACATGGAATTTTACATAAAACATACATAATTGTATAATCACATGTGTAACAACAAAGAGATACATTTTAATTCTTAGAATAAACATATAGTTACTGTTATAATTAGACAATCCATAGCTTTCAACAGTAATTCATTTACATAGTGGAAACCATGATAACATATCCATAACAGTCATGATAAAATGTGGTAAAAATATAATTAAACACTATCTTGTGACAGTGGAGAAATCCACCAACCAAATGCAGGCCTTCCACAAACCTCCCAGCCGTAGACCGCACTGCTCCTCAACTCAATAGTGGGTCACCCCCAAGCTGTGAATGAGCTCCACCCCAGGGCAAGGAATCCAGACTCAGGCTAAGGTTATAGGGAATTCAGTCACACACAACCACTAGGAAGAATGCTCTCCCAGGAATCTCCCATGCTCACTGCCCATAGACCCTCATTCCCCACATGCCTGTTTCACCCTAGGAGAGTGCACCTTCTCTGTCACCTGGACAGTCCTTCAGCTGCCAGTCTCCCTTACCTTAGGTTACAGGAACAGACCGGTCCGGAAGTCTCTGAGTTCTGTGGCAGCTACAACGTTCCTTCCACGAACTCTCTCCTTCCACTGCGCACTCTCTCACCTGGAGGGAGTCACTCACAGGACAACAAGCCTCACGTAGTCTAGAACTGCATGCCACAACAAACACAGGGAAAATGGACACAGGCTTCCCAAGAACCAGTTCAGCAGTTACAGGATGTTCTCTCGGTCAAGATTTCAGAATAGGGCTCCACACACAAGCTCACTCAGTTTTTCCTGGGCAAACAGAGACTCTTCCCTGAAATTGACATGGACATTTCATTCAGGGAATGCACACAGTGGTTTTCTCTCACAGACAGACTCCACGGCTCTAAATAAGGGTAAACACACATTCTTCAGCACCCAACACAAGCTTCCTCTCTGTAACATACATACACGAGGTCTCCTATAGACTGGCTCCTATAGCGCCTGCTCAGGGCAGTCGGGTCGAATGGAATGTGAGAGACCCCCCCCCACGGCTATTCCTTTCTGTTTTATTTGCATGCATCAGGGTGGACATTTTTCACCCTGGGAACTGCATGCATTCCATCTGCATGCCTCCCTGTACATGCCTTTCCTTTTTTCTAGGAACTTAGGATAAAATAATATGCACATGGATTTTTAGGAAATAATATTAAAATATTATTCCAGGCCTAAGCCCTTAGGCTTAGCCCCTAGGCTCAACACTCAACCCTTTCCCACCTTCCAACCCCTAGTTTCTTGCCCACTCTGTGGATGCTCAGTCCCCCTTCACTCATTCATCGTGGTCGGTCTGCACCTGGCGGTGTTTATATTTTATTGATTATTCTGCATACATACAAGTACAACAACAAGCTCCTTGCCCTCAAACACTTAGGCTTCCTGGCCTAACAACCACATAAGCCTTCCAGCTTATAGAAAACTTGGCTCACCAACCTATAGAACACATTTACAATTCATTACATATATCATGATCTGTAACGGGGCTTGGACTTGGGGACACTACAGTCACGACCACTCCTGCATAGCTTGTATCTTTTTGGGATCTACTTTTACCCCTTCGCAGCTCACAATATTTCCCAAGTATTATACTTCGTTGGCTCCAAAGGATCATTTGGTATTTTTTGCAAAACATTGGTGGTCCTGTAGCAAGTGAAGGACCTTGTCCACATGAAGAAGGTGGCTATCCCAAGTGTGGCTGAAATGAGGATTTCATCAAATAAAACTAGGACGAAGGTAAGGTTTAAATATTTTATTCGTGAGGATTTGGAAGGTGGATGGAGCATTGAAAAGGCCAAAAGTCATGACCAAGAATTCATAATGTCCTTCATGATTTATGAAATCTGTCTTTGTAATATATGCCTCCTTCATCCTAATCTAGTGATAGCCTAAGCGAAGGTCCAATTTGGTGAATACACAAGGACCTTGGAGTTCATCAAACAAATCATCAATGACTAGAATGGAAAACCTATCTTTGATGGAAAACTTATTTAGGGCACCAAAATTAGGGCACATGCACCACGTACCCTCTTTCTTTAATACAATCACTATAGTGGAAGAATACGGGTTGGTACTCGGGTGAATTACCCATGCCTCTAGTAATTCTTGTACCATATTTTCTATTTCATTTCTTTGAGAAAATGGATATCTGTAGGGGAATAAATTGGGGGGTTGACATTATGGGAGGAGAGGGATGTTCTGAATATGCTCATCCCTATAGGGAGGTAAGGCAGTAGGAAGGTCGAAGACCTTATAGTAATTTTTCAAAATGAGTTGTAGGCTAGGAGGCACTACCTGCGATCAGTGTTCAGTGACCTGGATGGCATTAAATTGAGCAATAACACCATGGTGGCATTTCTTCAACATTGTTTCCATCCGGTCAAAGTTGATGATTTGAGGGGAGCCATGTTGGAGACCTCAAAGGTTATAGGTGAGGGTATAGGTGTAAGCCTCTTGGTGCAAGCTCATATACAAGTCTTGATAATCTGTTGTGATTGGTCACAATGTGGGAATCCATTTCACGCCTAACACAATATCACAACCACCCATGGAAATAGATAACATGTTGGTTTTCAGATGATAATCACTCATTTGGAGTTTGACATTCTCACAGCGGCCCCACACTTCATTGTACCCCCATTATCAATGAGAATTTGAAAATTAGAAACAGGGTGAACAAAGCAATGGATCTCATCTGCAAGGCTGCGATGAATAAAATTATGGGTGCTACTACTATCAATCAATACCACAACCAAATTATATTTTATGTATCCCTTTATCTTCAATGTTTGCGAGGTCGAAATACCTGAGAGTGCATGAAGTGATATGATCGGTTCCACTGACTCCACATGGTTTACAACTGGATATTCAACATGATCATTGGTTGGGCCACCTCTAGGTTTGGAGCTTCATCTGATGGGATGTTTTCATAGCGATAGGAAACTATTGCATCAATCAGGAAGAACTTTTGTTCTCGACATTTATGCCCTAGTGCATACTTTTAATCACAATAGTAGTAAAGTCCTTTCATGCGACGTTCTAAAATTATGACATGGGAGACCTTTTGGACATTCAAGGTTTGTGTTGGAGTAGGGGTAGCCCCTGGATGAGGATGGGTGATAAGGGGAGCCTTCAAGGGTGACACCTGAATGATTTTATTTTCTTCTCGTGCTAATTGGCATGCCTGCAACTAGGTAATAGGATGATGCATGCTCACATGAGCTTGAATGGCTTCCTTTAAACAATTGATAAAACATTCAAGTTAAAATTCATTAGATAAACCCTCAGTTATTATAGCCAATTGTTCAAATGCTATGATGAAGTTTTATACTAAGACAATTTGGTGCAACTTTGTGAGATTTCCGAAGAAATGATATTCCTGATCAAAATGGGAACAAACTGCTTTGGTGAACATGCTCCAAGTGGGGGGGCAGGTTAATATTTCTAATTCCACTTCCACCGCTGCCACTGTTCTTGATCTAGGTACAAAACCCCTACATGGAGTTTGGTCTCATCATACCAAATGTTATGAAGGGAGAAGTATTGTCCCATTTGATAAATCCACCCAGTTGGGTTAGAGCCATCAAATTTATGCATGTCAACTTTGGGCGCCTTATTCCAAGAGTCTGGAGAACCCCGAATGAAGTGAGATGAATGGGTATGCTCAGAATGGGACTTTTGAGGGTCCTCTACATTGGGCTCAACATTATTTCCTTTCATGAACTATTGTAGGGCCTTCAAGATGGATTTTTCAACTAATGGATCAAAGGTAGATTGGATTTCAGTGAAAATATTATCGTTTAGGGAGTTCATTTTCATTTCTATGTTGGACAGCCTCGTATCCAAGTATTATTGGATATGATCTCGGGTGGTGGGAATGGTAACAACTTAGTTAGTGGATGAGGTGTCAAGGTGGAAAGTGGGGCCAAAAAAATTGAGATGTACCCGGGGAATTGGGACAAGGAGAGGAGTCCAATGGGATAGGTGTAATACAAGGGTGTCTCATAAAGGATGGGACCATGGGAAACATATTTTCTTAAAAGTGAAGGGTACCATTGCGATCATAATGAAGAGAGAAATGAAATGGGCTAGGTTACAAATAAGGGTGTTTACAATAATACACTTGCAGATTTATACTCTGAGTTGAATAATGTTGCAATGACAAAATGGATAAATGCACAAAAGGAATAAATGTGTAGGAGTTTCACAACTAGAATGCAGGAGACACAGTTGCACATCAATATATCTTGTATGTTTTGTTGATGTTTCTGTCCCAAGGGTTAGGGTATTCAATGGTTCTACATACAAGGTTTTTCCCTATGCTATAGCTCTCTGATAGACGTGTAGGGTCCAACAGTAGTACTTTGCCCAATATCCCATGGAACCAACTAAGGAGGATAGGTAGTTCCCTTAGTCATACTACATGACTACCCAGATACTAGAGAGTATGTTCCTGAGTGTTGTTCTCGGTGGAACTATAATAGTTAGGTGGACAAATGGTTTATCTACAAAGGGATTCAATATATCTAGGTTGATCCATATACAGGTGTTGTCTGACACAATACCACTTGTATTTCCTGCATTACAAGGGTGGCCAATAGATGTGCGCTTAAAAACCACTTGTATTTCCTGTGTGTATGACTCCCTGATAGCGAGTTTATGTGCATAAATATAGATCTTTGTAGCTGAAAGACATTAGAATATGTCTCTACCGTGGAAAAAAAAAATTCCCCACAAGCCTTTCCTTGGAAAGAGCTCAGATACCAATTGAAATATTCCATATATAATATAATATGCAGAACGGAAATATTTAACAAACAATGGAAAAACAACAATGATATATCTAGAACAATATCAAAATAATACCAGAATAATACCAGAAAGAGAACCTTTATTAATGATAGAAATGTTTAGTTGCCTCTTCGAGGGGGAAAACTCCAGAAGAGCAGAGCTCTATTACAATAATCTCCAAGAAAAAATATCCAATACCTTCTACTCTTATTTATATTAATTCTACCTTCTAAGGAAACTTCTAGAGGAAAATATTTATAGAAGCGAAAGATTCTATTAGGTCTTCTTACATTGACTTATTCTCATTTATTTAATAGACCTTATTAACTAATGTCAGTATTTATTACATACAAAACATATCCTACTAACTAATGACCCATGAAGAAGGGTTAGGATCGGATCATAACATGCATATTTTTTGCATTTTGATTTGAATGTAGTAGGACAACAATTTTGAAGCTTATTTTGGTTAGTTGTGATTACATGTGGGTTGCATCAGGATTGRCATGAAAAATGGAGAAATTATGGTATTGTTTTGCCAGTGAATACTTTTAGGGAGAGGRAAAATTGGGTGGTTGTGTATTGGAGGCACTAGCTTGAGAAACTCCACTAGCATATATATTAGAGGCCAAGGAATATTTGGTCAAGGAAGCAATGTTTTTTTCTTGAAGACCTTTGAGTTTTGATGGGATGTCTAGCTCAAGCTTGTGTTGTACACCTRAGTCAAATAAAAATAGGGGATAAAGAGGTAAGAGGAGAGTTCTTGTTGAAAAAAAAATCATGTCATAGTATGTGATAGATAAACCTTGAAAACAAGCCATATGAACACTCAAAAGTGCCAAGAAATAAGAAAAGTTATGTTGGAGGTGATCGACAATATGAAAAAACATGAAAACAAGCCATATGAACCCTCATAAGTGGAAAGATCTAAGATAATTTATGTTGGAGTTGATGGAAAATAGCTTGGAAATTTCTACTCACACACAAAAGAGCAATGAAGGGAGGGTACTTCTGAGGGACTATTGAAAAAAATAGGAAGACACTCCTTGTGGTGTGTGGGGCAGGTATTGTGCGTGCCAAAGAGTTGTTCTATCTTTAAAATATTACCAATAAGATACTTGAATAGTAATATTCTTGTTCTGAAAGGGAGAGTGATATGTAAACAAGGAACTTATATCCCATTCACTTCACCAACATGGATCATTTGTGGAAGTCTCTTGTGGGCTATGTTCTCAAGCTTGTACATAGTGATCTATCTACATAAATGCCAATATACCTCTATCCTTTTCCCTGTACAAGGATCTCGACCTTCTTTGTTCTCGTTTGTCTTTCTGATGGATGATTAGAGTATTCTTGGGTGTGAATTGCACACATCAAATAGCTGGAAACCAATGGAAATCAGGTCAATAGTAGAATGCAATTCTCCACAGGGATTTTTTCCTCTTGGGTCTCTTGATTACAAACAAGGTAATGGAAAATGGGTGTGCTCTAGTTCTCAACTACATGTCTGCAACACACATCCCATCCACATCGAAAAAATGGATTCCTTCAACAAATCCTCATATGGATCAACATTGTTCTTATCTAGAAAATGGAGGAAGGTGGAATGGCAGAGAAGTACCATCAAAGTGGTGCCAAATTAGGCAAGAGCTAGTATTGATTATAACCTACTCTTCAAGTTCAATCATAAATAAAATTGTTGAAATGGAAAACAACCAACCAATCTAACTATGTGAAAAATCTACCATGAAGACAAAATCACGTTACTCCATGATTGGGAGGTGTTGAAGTACAACACAAATTCCATCACAAATAGAAATAAATATTCGACAATCAACCCTAATATCACCTTATTGGACTCTCTGAAATTTCACCAAGAAGAACAAAACAATTGGAGCCTCTCATTACACTAAATATGAATGCCACAAGATGATGTTGTAGCTTTACGAATTGATTATGGGTGAGTGCACAAAGTTGGTGGATGATAAAGTTGCAACGAGGTGGGAATGAACAGACTCATGTGGGAACATGTGAGTGTTTCTAGGAATGTGCATGCATTCATGATGTGATAGGTTCGAGAAACCCCAAACCTCCATTCAACATGCCACATAGGCATGTTGCAAGGAATGTGTGCACATTATGAGGAACACGTGCATATTCCTAAGAATGTATGCACATTCCTAAGAGGAATGCACATGCATTCCTGTAGGGCCCAATAAAATGACTTGCATGCGCAATTTGTGGCCATTTTGACCATCACACCTTGCATTTTAGGGGTTATTGAGTGAAAAAAAAGGAGGAATTTTTCTCACCAAGCATCAACTAGGAGTCTTGAGGTAAGCTAAGTATGTGTTTGTGATTATTTTCTTATTTTTCTTAATTTCTTAAACTATTTATTTGCATGTTTTTTGTAATTTTTTTATTTAATTAAAAAATTGACCTGATTTATCTGAATTCCCTTATTAAATTGCAACAGAATAATTAAGATGGAACCTAAACACAATAAAAATCCCACATGAGGGCACAAAAGACCCCAACCCACCACAACCACACGAAGGCACAAAGGACGCCAACCCACCACAACCACCAAACATAAACACAAAAAATGATGAAGGGTTTGTTAGAAAAACATGACCATGGAGCAATAAAATAAAACAATTGCGGAAACAAAACACAGAAGATACACAATACAATAGAGACACATATTTACGTGGTTCACCCAGAGTGGGCTATGTCCACCATAGAAATTTCCATGTCCTTCCTTTATTATTATCCAGCATATGAAGGGATACAACCTACAGCAAACCCGCTGTAACTTCCTCTTCTTTCTCTCATAGTCTCCTATCTTAGAATACAATATTCACCATCCACCATCGCCGCAATACATTTCCCTCATAAAAGAGGGTTTCCTTCTAGGGAAAAAAACCCTAACATAATCTCTACCGTTAGATCTGGGACCTTATAATGAGCGGTCCACATTTACAATGAAATTACAATATACATTTACAAGGCAATTTTTTCTTCAGGGGCTTCGCCCCCAAACCCCCGCTGGGGGCCCGCTTTCCCCCAGACCCCCCAGTCAGGGGGATAGCCCCCCCGGACCCCGTAGAGGGGGTACCCCCCCTCTGCACTCCTCTGCGTGGAAGAGTGTACATACTTCTGGGGTGTAAATACTTCATGGGGTATAAACATGGATGAAAGAAAGGACCTCTGAATCAGGAAGATAATCAGGCTCCACAACCAATAGGATTGACCTCTTTCAGATAAATTGTTCCTGATTTAAGGAGTACAAGAGAGCCTAACCGATTGTCATTGGTCACTTTATTCAATTCCATTGTATCATTCAATGCAAGTGCCCAAGGGATTTTAACCAATATTTATAAATATAGGGCTAGGATGTTTGACTATTACAAGACCGTCATTGATAAAAACCAATTCAGATACTTGAATATTATGAAACAAGATTTGATGTCACTATTTATTGATCCTAGAATCAAACTACAAAAACTAGTCAACAATAAATGTATTTTTATGGATTGGTTCATCCACCAACATTTTAAGGATAAAAATATAGATAGATGGTTCATGGTGGTCAACAAGCCTCCCTACAATAATAAGGAGGTGCCTCTATATTTCTTGAGAAAATTATGGGCAAAGTCGTTTCAACTACTTTGACATTAGTGAATTCTATGGGGTGGGTATAGGGTCCGCATAGGACAGGGAGCATGATAGGTGTGACCTTATCTTTATCAACATCGACTCAGAGCCTGGTGCAATATGGGAGTTTTTTTTCACTATATTGGCAAGAGGATCCTGGTAGTGCATTCGAAGAGGGGACTGACCATCAACCCCGACTAACATATGTACAAAGCCATTGGAAAAATTTTTTTTTGAGTTTCATAGACCTAATTTAGGTTTTGTATCCCCAAAGGGGGTGCCAGTGTGGGACAGATGTCACTAAGAGGGGGCGTGAAGTGACCAGCATGGCGAGGACCATGTGACAGGAGCATGGCACATCATCTTGCCACCCTCATGCATTTAATCCCTACTTGTGTAGGCCTAGGGACCATTACTATCATTGCGCCTAGCCTCAACTCGTTGTCTTTTTKATGGAACAGAGCCATGAATTCAAATTTACTCTGCTCGTGCGCCTTTGCCTCCTTCAGCTCCCCTGACACCATGCCTTTGGYCAGATGAATTTGTAGAGGTTCCTTCCCAATGCTGAGAGCCCCTACAACTTGCATTACTTCCTTCTACACCTTCATTACTCATGCTTCCTCCCTGTGCTTGCATTTCCCCTCAGCGCCACCAGAATGCCAAGGCAAAGGGAAAATTCGAAGTGCGGCTCGACCTGGCAGCCAAGACGACTGCGAGTGGTTCTCAGACCTCCGCTTTCACCATCCCCTAACTCATCACCTACTTCATCTTCCTCACACTCTTCTCAGTCACAGTCTCGACAAAGTCCCATTGACCTCCCGGTCCTCTCCTCTCCCTCTGCAAGTCGGCTGGAGTGGCTTTCCTTCTCTGAAAATTCATTGGGTTTCAACCCAAGGCCTTTTTTCGATTTGGTCTCATCCTCGTTGTCGCTTCTTGCAGTCCCACCAAATTCATCACCGAGCACACCAGTTCAGAAAGAGAAGCCATCCAATCGGCCTCACCTGGGAGCAACACCAAATCTCTTGGGGCCACTTCCAGGGACTCATTCTTTTTCATATTCAGTACCAAACTCACAATTGCAGGACAACCTTGCTATCCTGCAAGGTTTGGTCTTTGGCCTGCGACAAGGCCTAGACGACCTTAAGTTTCGATTGGAAATCATGGACGGAAAGGCCTCAGCGCTCCTGTAAATGCTCTCCACTCTGCAGGGGGTTTGCCACTCTACACCAGGAGCAAGCGAAGCTGCAGGAGAAGAAAATAGAGATGACTTAGGGGATGGTGGAGCAGATGCTACAGGGGTTAGCGACGAAGATGATTCAGGATTTTCCATGCACATGCCCATGGAAGAGGGAGGTACATTTGTCGAAGAGGAAGTGCCTAGCGGTGACGTTGACGCAGGAATGACCATGATCAAGGCCATGGAGGAGTGGGGTACATGGGTCAAAGCAAAAGGGTGGGAGGCAATGTCGACACGGGCCCTGCCATGCATGAGCACATGGAGATGGGGGGACAATCGTTGAAGAGGAAGCTGGGGACCCAACAACCTTTGCCACCTCCCAGTTCGCGTGGTCGTGCTACAGTCCAACCGCATGACCAACACATGTGTCTTTATGTTAGTTTAGACAAGTGTTTGGGTTTCTTTTGCTTCATGGAGACCATGACCATGTTTGATATCCTGGTTTTTAAAGATTATGGTTTTTATGTTTAAGTTTTGTCATTCTCATACTGGTATCTTAAAACATTTAGCTTTACTCTGACCGACTGGATGAACTGGTTTCCCTTCAGGGAAGTTCAGTTATTTCAGTCTGGAACTCTTGATGACATTGTAACACTGGTTTTTGAGGTATTTTTATACAACTCTTACTTACAAAAAAATTATTTAGGTTTTCTAAATGCTGAAGAATCTAGTGGTAGTAATTAAGGGGGAGTGTTAGCTCTTGTTAGCTAATTTTAGAGAGTTCTAATTAGAGAGGAGTTTTAGTGAGATATAGTTAGTTGAAAAAATCTCTAGAAGAGTTAAGTTCTCAAGTTCTATTGTTAATAAGCCTATGTGAATTTATATCTTCCTTCAAAAACAATGAAAGCATCAAGATTTAGAGTTGCATGTAGTATTCTATTTTTGATATTTGTGGATGATTTCATACACCCTTAACTAATTCTCTCCTTCCCCCTTCTTTTTCAATCATAAAATACATATTTCCATAGAATTCAGAATTCAGTTGCATTTCCTTAACAATTGAATTGTAAAACTTCTATAGTATAGTGATGGTCCAAATGGATAAAGGAAGTGCTCCAGAACAGCAAAGGCTGAATCGAGAGCCTCCGCCCCATTATGAGCTCCAACAGAATGATGTTGAAGATGAATACATCGCTTTTGTTGGTCAAATGCCTATAGAGAGCATATTTAGGTGCCACATAAGCAAGCATCCCAACATTCCTGGTGCTATAGTGGGCTTTTTGCTCTTCTACTTTCTTCAACTTGGCCAGAAAAATGTTTGCGACAAGAGAATTGAAATTGTTGTCCATAATAACATTTGCATCTTTTATGTCTTTGTGAATGATCCCCGACCTGGATAATTCATGACGATAAGTGACTCCCCTCGCTATACCCACTACTATTTTGTATCGTTTCGTTTCGACCATGACAAGCATGTAGATATATTGGAATTGAGGAGACTGTCATTCTCCACGAAATCAGAAATCAGTATCGTTTCGTTTCGACCATCACAAGCATGTAGATATATTGGAATTGAGGAGACTGTCATTCTCCACGAAATCAGAAATCAGAAGCTACTCGCTAACCCAATATTTTCATTTTCCACATATCACCAGGGCATGAGCATCTCACAGTTGTGACAAGCCACATAAAAATTGGTAGACCATTTGTCTACGTGTTAGCATTGAAGTCCGTCCTTTGCGCAAATCTCAATCTCAAGAAATGCATTATTTATTGGGAGTGCGTTAACTTGAGAGCAATCTTTTTTCTCGAGTTATTTTTTCGGCAAGTTTTTCAGTGGCTCGTTTTTAAATTTTCAGCCAATCCAAAATTTTAATAGATTTTTTGAGTATCTGGATTGATTTAAAATGAGACAAAACTTTTGACCTAAAATTTTGAAATACATGGAACTTTGATCCATGCAAAACGTAGACTACTCCTAAAAATTTAACCAGATTCAAATTCATTTTTTATCTGAAAAACAAAACTTGGAAGAAAAAATTACTCCCCAGTTAACCTATTCCTTACCTATTGTGGTTGCAAGCTGAATATCCACTTTCCCAGAGAAGAGGCTACTGCAAGGATCCACAAGATATCTGTATTCAAATTTAGATATCTGTATTCAAATTTAGACCGCACTTCACGGAACATTGATTAAAAAGCAAGTTAATTTACTTTTATTTATTGTGTAGAAATTAACTAACCATGGATTGAGACATCCATGGGATGTATTTTCAGTT
The DNA here is from genome assembly GCA_032191745.1 of Picea mariana. Classification (NCBI taxonomy): domain Eukaryota; kingdom Viridiplantae; phylum Streptophyta; class Pinopsida; order Pinales; family Pinaceae; genus Picea; species Picea mariana. Next base: position 1,346 of record JASDQU010739361.1, on the reverse strand, counting down.
TCAAGCCGTTTTTGACAGCAGGTTTTATATGTAGAAGGTATAAAGTGATGTTAAATCACTGTAAATTTAATGTGTATGTATTTGTATAAATTTATGTTGCATGAGTTTTCAAAACTTATGTTATTTGGAACGAGTAGAAGTTTCTCTCAAATTTAGAGGAAACTAGAGTTGCAATAATATATATTAAAAAAATATAAAAAATATTTTAGATTACAATGATACTTTCTATTACAATGTATAGAGATATTGATAAATTTTAAATCTTATTTCAATAAAATTGAAAGTCAATGGAGGGCAATGTTTCTTTTATTGCAACTACTACAATATTGAAATTACTAATTTAATTTTTGCTAATAATTATAAGAATATATTTAACACAATACTTAAACTTTAATATCCATAAATATTCCATTAAAAAATGAGAAACAAAATTAAAAATACATATATACAATTTTAATAGTTTTTTAAAATTAAATTTTACATATACAAACTTCAAACATCTTTGTAAATTTGAAGTATTATTCTTTTTAATTGGAAAAAACAAAATTGTACTACTCTCTTAATATGAAAATATAAAAAAAATCAATGATATGGTTGATTGATATCAACTACAAAGTGGAGCAAATGCTTTCCATGGATAGGTTTGATTTATTTGACTTTCATATTTAGTTTGGACTTGAAAGGAAACATACATGCATTAAAAAAATTTCATATCCACAACCATAAAGTGAGTATTATTAAGTTTTTTTATTTAACTAATTTTTGAAATAATATTTAACTATAGTTTAGTCTTAGTTTTATAGTGATATTTTGAATAAATATAATGAAAATATTTGTAATAAATTATGTATTTGTAATAATGGAATATAAATATTTACATTTTAATTTAATATAATTCTAATTTAAAACTCTCTTTCTAGGAAACTGGTTCCCAAGCTTCCATTTCCTTGATGTTGAAGCTCCCAAAAAGCTTCCAAATTCTCAAAAGAGTTCCCAACCAATTGGGGACATTCCTTACTAATTCCCAAGCTCCTAGAACTTAGGAAATAAGTTTCAAACATGGTGGAAATGTGGGGAGTGGTTCCCATGCAACTATGGTATAAACCTTCAAATATTTTTGATATATGTATTATTAGCACAACCACATAATATAATTGTTGCTAATAAACATTTATGGACATATTTAATCTGCAAACCTTCATTCTAGCATAAACTTTAATTAAGATTTGTAAATGTAATAAGCTTATTTACATTCATCTCTGATAATTATGTGGCTGTGAATTCCAGTAGAAGAAAGCATCTCTATTTCTATCAATTTTAAGAATCATTTTGGAAGATATTATTTT
>JASDQU010739360.1:74918-93009 GCA_032191745.1 Picea mariana | reverse complement strand
CTAATAACCCTTAATTATAACCTAATGATAGCCACTTAGTAGGCCTCTTTTAATGATGCCACATTACATTTATTCCTTGGTAACTAACTCTAGTGTGCTTTAATAATAACAAACATAGTGAATTTAGTCCACCTTAACTAAATGGCATCATAACTAAACTACTAACATAACCCATAGGGTGAGTGGGAATGCCCAAGTAATTACAGGGGAGTTTTTAATATTAATATTGTTAATAAAATCCATAAAAATATGTGGAAAAATAAAAATCATAAAGATATTGTAATCATAAATATTTAAAACATTTTAGAAGTCCACTTATACATATTTAGGATCCTTTATATGAGAAACACAAGGATCTCAACACCTTGGGCTATGAGGTGAAGGGATTTGAAATTCTTGGCGTGCTCATCGATTTTATAAAAATGAAATGTGAAAGAGGAGAGGTAACTAACATGTTTTTCAAAAGCCATTGGTTTGAATCAACAAGTTTTTTACTATGAAACATTTGAGAGGTGCCACCCCTTAAAAACACCTTTACACAGGATGCCACTAATATGAGGTTTGGGTCATAAACAACTTCATATGGTTTCTATTTTGGTAGCTCCATGATAAGTGGTGTTGTCGCACCATTCAACAAGGGGAAGCCTTTCTGCCAATTGGTATGAATTTTCAGAAGAAAAACATATCAACTAGATTTATAGGAACTTGTTGACCACTTCCATTTGATCATTGGCTTGAGGATGATTTGCAATGCTCATATTCAACTGTGTACCTTGAAGTTTAAATTGTTCATGCTGAAATTTTTTGGTGATTATGGAGTCTTCATCTGAGAAAATGAAAATGGGAATATAATGTATCTTAAATATATGATCCATGAAGTCCTAGATGAAGGAATGAAAGGATGAGCTAGGGAACAAAAATAAGCATCTTTTGAAATACAATCAACAACCACCATGATGATTGATTTGTTGACTACATTTGGGAGACCCATGACAAAATACATTGAAATGTCTATCCAAATTTGTGTTGGGACTAGTAATGGTTGTAATGACCCTATATCCTCATTGTATTTCCCTTGTTTCTTTGGAAAGTGTCACAAGTCGATAAGAAGTCTTGGATATATGTTTTCATGTCATCCTAAAATAATGAACACTAAAGTATTTCATAGGTTTTATGAAAGCTAGAGTGACTAGCTATTGGTGATGAATGTAGCTCCTTTAAGACTTGTTGTTTTAGGGCTGAATTATTTTCCAACACAATGCACCCTTTATATTGCAATATATATTGTTTCCATGTACTATAACTTTTAGGTGGGTTGGGATATACCTGAAGTCTTTGGATGAGTTTCCTTAAAGTATCATTTGTTAGCCATTCCTTGCAGGCCTCCTTGAGCCATCTTGGACTTGGTAATGATAAGGAAAAGAGTAACCCATCCTCCTTGAATTTTGTGGATAAAGCATTAGCCACACTATTATATTTACCCTTCTTACATATGGTCTCGTAATCACACCCCAATGCCTTGGTGACCCATTTATGTTTCTTTTGTAAAGACAACCATTTTTCAAACAAGTAATTTAGACTATGATGGTCAGTCTTGATTTGAAAAATCTTTCCTATGAGATATGGGTGTCAAGTATCCAGTGCATGAAGAATACCCATCATTTCCTTCTCATATGTGGCTTTTCCCAAATTACGGTAACACAATTGTTTACTAGTGAATGTTAAGGGACATCCTTCTTGCATTAATACTTCTCCTAGACCTCTCCCTAAAGAATCAAATTCTAAGAAAAAATTATTATTAAATTCAAGTACTACTTGTTGGACAAGCAATTTTGGATACAATTTTGATAAAAATCCTAAGTATGAAAGACATGGATGATTTTAGGGGCTAAATTTCGCTCATGGGATAATTTTCCATGGTTTTTCCAAAAATGAGATTTGCTATTTTAAAAATGATTCGCCCAAATTCTATAGCATAAAATTATTTTACCTTAAAAATCGCCAAAATTTTATAAAAACTATATAAAATCCATAGAAATTTGAATATTTTTACAAAAATATCGCCAAACATTTATAGTTGGCATATGAAGGATTAGTAAGATTCACCAAGGTTTCTACAATTTAAAATAAATTTCCATCCTTAAAATCATCCCTAATGGAAGATGTGTGCAGCAAGAAGAAGAAGAAGGAAGAAAAGGAAGTCTCAGGAGTGCGTGGTTGAGGCACATTCAGGAATACGATGCGTAGAAGGAAGAATAAAGAAGAGAATAAAGAAAGAGAAGGAAGCGAGCACAAAAGAAGGATGACAACTCGACATGTTAAAGACAGAAGGATGCACAAAAGAAGGAAGAATGATATTCAGAGTGAAAAAGTGGCATGCAGGTGTCAAAGAAAAAAAAACAACCCGAACATCAAGTCAGCTTTATTTATCATGAATTGTAATAAGGTTTTGGGATGAACAAAGTAGGGTTTAAGCCCTAGAATTTATGTATAAATATGTAATGGGTTGAGAGAATAGGGGTTCTTCTCGAGCAGTGTTATGGAATATTTTCCATGCTGTCGAGAGTTCCTGTCAGTAAGGAGAGTGATAGGATAGGACGAGAGGGAAAGAGTCTATGTTTGAATGTTAATGAGATGATATAGAGAGAGGAAGGCTTTCACTGCAAAGCGACTAGGCTAGGTAAGAGAAAATATCGCATGATGTATATTTGTAAGCACAGTGTGCAAGCCTGAGGCAATTTCATAAAGAATAATACAGAAGCTATTTTTTGTGGACGTAGCCAAGAGTTGGGTGAACCACATTAACTACTGTGTTTACTTTTCTTTTAGGTGATTGAACATGGATACTTTCTTGATGCATGTTAGACTAGAATTATTCTCAGTGTGATCAATGCACAATGGTTATGAATGTTTCAATACTTGGTTTTTGTTGTAATATGAGCTATGATGGTAATATATAACTGAATTCACTAAGTAACATACAGAGATAAATTATAGAATAATGTGCACAGAACAAATAAGTAAGAATGACAAAGATGATCACCTCCCATTCCCCCACTATTGCAAAAACTTGGTTCCTGCAGCCCTAATAGATACCTTGGGTGAGACTTCACTTGCATGTAGATTATGTCAAAAGGGACAATGTTTCAAGGGTTTTGTTGGTCAAGATAACTCAAACCTAGGGTCTTACAACCATGCAAACCCCAAAAAATGGTTCTGTTGCTGGGACCCAGAATCTGTTATTGAGGGAACGTTTTGGAGGCCAACTAAGAAAATGATCTAATAATGGTTGGAAAGGAAGAAACGAGAGTTTTATTAGAAAGAGAATAGAAGCCCTTAGATGAGTGAAAAGCAATGGATACAAAGGTATGTGTATACAGAGTTGCATCAAATTTCTTTGGCGAATTTCCAATTATTCAAACTGAGTGGTTAGAAATATTAGTGGAGAATACTCGGAGGTACCGAACTGCGGCACCGAGGAATTGGAATCCTAAGCTGGTAAGACAACTAAATTCTGTAAGTAATCCAACTACGTGCACAATTGATTTTTGGTTGGATAGTATATTAGGAGGATATATTACGAAATTTTCAATAGATTGTACCCAATCATACAACGTTGAAAAAATGGACCTTTTCAAAGGTCTCCGCGAAAGGATCATGAAATCGTTGGGTACATGGATAAATATGTTGTTGTGTGAAAAGTGTGTAATGACAATGGAGTCCGACTGCTAAGGAGCTCGAGCACATATGGGAACCGAGGGATGACAAGAGGATAGTGTAAGGATAGGAGAGGATAAAGGAAGAAATGAAGAAGGAAGGGAAGGACTGAGGATGCAGAGAACTGAAGAGGGTATACTAGAGGAAGATGATGAGTTGGATTATTTCACAAAGGAAGGTGGTATAAGAGGTGAAATACTGGGGCTAATAAAGGACATCCACCTAGTGATCTGGAGGGGAGAGAACCTTGCGCTAGACTCCAAATAATAGAGATATTGCACATAAGAGGAGAGGAAGAGAAGCTCCAGTCTAGTCCTATAATAGAAGATCCATCAAGTCCTACTCATATTGGATACCGTGTTGAACCCACGACCCCATGTGCGTCACCACAATATGAGATAATAGTTGAAGACTTATCAAAAGAACTTATAGTTAGCAAGGGAGGACATAGTAGTAGAAATCAGAGCAATGGAAGTAGTGCATAGAGTCATAGTCAACCAACATCACCAAGAGGAGGTACTACACAAAGAAATATGGTAGGGGTAGACAACAATATCAGATTTCCTGAGTTTTAGGGGGTTGGGTTAGAGGACCTAGAACAACATTTGTTTGTCTGCGAGACAATTTGGGCTGCAAAGAATGTCCAGGATGAGGCCATGAATATTGCACATTTGGAAAAAATATTTAGAGGTTGTGCGTTAGTTTGGTACATTAAGCTTCTGAGTACCACACCTACAGGAAAAGCCAAGACTTTGGCGGAGATAAGAAAAACATTGTTAAAAGAGTTCAAGAAGCTAGAGTATGAGTTGCAGTACATTACATAAATGAAGGAGATTAAACAGGTGCAAATTGAATCAGTCTGGGATTTTCATCAACATTTTAAGGATATGATGGGTATACTGACATACCAAATCCATGATCAACAACATCAAGAATGGTTTATTGTAGGGATTCTACCACACATCCGCAGGCCCTTGATTCAATAGAATATTGCATCGCAGCTCGAGGATCTGGAAATTACAATGAAATTGGAATCATCCCTTGTAGGAGACAGTGGAGGTATGGCGCAAGTTGAGATGCACTTGGATGCGTTAACGATTCAACTAACATAACTTACAAAAGGGAAGGATAAACAAGAGAAAGTCTGGTCTTCCAAGTGTAGGACTGAATTCCATCACAATGACAAATGCCCAACATTCATGCAGTATTTGGAAATTGGAGCACTGAGTCCACTACTAGGAGGGTGATATTGTGAAATATGTAAGAAATTGGGACACCATCTGATTGAGTTTCCATTACTACAGAAGTATCGGAGTACACCAAGGAACTTATTTTACAATTTTTGTAAGTCCTTCAGACATGAAGAGAAGGATTTCCACGTGTTCGATTTGATGAGGGAGTGCACGTCATATATGTATAGGATTCAGGACGATAATGATGTGAAATAAGGGGGTGGTCCACAATATAATAATCAAAGAGGCTTTAATCCAAGTAATAAGGGAAATTTTGGGAGAGGTCGAGGCAGAGGAAATTTTGGTAGAGGAGGAAGAGGATCGATAATATGTTACAATTGTAATCAGCCGTGAGACTTAGATCGTGAATACATGAATACGTGTACAACGTGCACATACTATAGACCACTGGACCATGCGAAAAAATATTGTCCTCAACTAGTTGCGAAATGTAAGGTAAAAGGGAATCAAAACCATAATCCAAATCAAAATGTACAGTAGATATAAACGAAGAAACGCAATGAAGGGCCAAGAATAGAAGTTGTTACACGTGAAGGAGCTAGAACAGGGGTTGATGTGAGGAATGGAGGAATGCAGGTTGAGAAATGGGTAAGGAAGTCCACAGGGCCTATGACAACATTCGACCCTCAACAAGAAAATGAGACATATCATAGGGAAATAAAATAGGTACTTGGATAGGATTGGGGAGAATCAACATCATCTATGATGCAGGTCAATAATTAATCTATGATAGAGAAGTTAACTGGGAAGTTAATCATTGTAAGAGAATTCCTAAGGATTTTTAGAGAGCTAATGAAATACGAAATTGCGTTGAATTCACTATACGATATGATTGATCACTGCACGTAAGGAAGGGAAACTCCCATCACGCAAAGGGTGGTGAATTAGGTACTTTGTAGGAAGAGGACCAATGGGGAATTCAGATTAGGTGCATAGATTGGGGAATATGATGTGAATAAGGTTATCTTGGACTTGGGGTTCGATGTGAATGTATTACCAAAGAAAACCCGGGTTATGATGGGCCAACCCAAGTTCATCTGGTCTCCTGTTTAGTTAAGGATTGCAAATCACCACAAGATAATACCAATTGGTTGATTGACATAAGTACCTGTGAAAATAGATGGGGTGTGCAACATGACAGACTTTGAAGTTATTGAAATTTTGGACAATAGTCAACCATATCCAACACTGATGGGACTTGAATGGGAATTTGATAATCAGGCGATCATTAATCTCAAGCAAAGAGAAATGATATTTGAAGTTGGAGACTTGAAAGTGACTGCACCATTGGACCCAATAGAATGAAAGAGATACATAGAGCCAAGAAGAGGGAACGACATTGAAAGCTTTCATAACATGGCTGTGCAGATGGATGATCATGTAAACCCTCCCGCACATGGTTCACTAAGTTGGAGAAGTATCAGTTCATGTGAATCAGATTTAGAAGAAGGTCTGGAGCATTGGAAACAGAGGATGCATGAAGTATCAACTAGGTGATGTGCACGCATAACTCGATCTTTGTGTTGGATTGGAACAAAGTTATGTAATCCACCCAAGTATGATGTATCGACTAATATAAATTTTTTTGTAAAGGAGTTTGAATTATAGGTACCTAAAAAACAAAGGTTGTTGGCACTAGATGTTTTCCTTTAAGAGACTCCATCCAAATGGTGGGCTGCACATAGAGAGAGGATGAAAGACTGGTCACAATATGGAAGACTAATGCAATAAAGGTTTGGAAACAAGGTGAAAAATATTGCGTAGAAGTATACAGGGGAGACTAACCTAGAAAAACATGTGGAGCAGTGTAGAAACATATGGAGATTGACGCAAAACGAGGAATGGATACATAGTTTATACATACACTGGACACAATTCTGAAGAACTAATATTAGTAATTGGAAATGCACAGAGAGACAACCAACTAGGACTAGTTGACTCAGAGGTTTAGTGTCACATTTACTTTTGAACATGAATCTCCATCAATAGATGTTGCGCTACAAGCTATTTGAACCAAGATATTTTTAGAAGAAGGGACGATGGAGGTGGTACCAGTTTGCAATGCACATAGAGTTGTTATGACTGTCCATGAGTTATTGGAGTGCTACAATGTTTATAAGGAAGAACATGATGAAGAATATCCCAGGAATGTGCAAGTACCTGAAACAAAAGGAGAATGGGTAGTAGAAGGGCCAAATCTTGAGTCTGCTGCATACACACAACCAATAAAGACACAATAGGTAAACATTGGGATGACAAAGAACCTGAAGTTTGTGTAGATAGGGGATTTATGGAGTGATGAGAGAGTAGAAAAGATTATAGAATTGTTGTGCGAATATCAAGACCTATTCCCAACTACATTCTCAGAGATGAAGGGGATAGCTAGGGACTTAGGCGAGATGAAGATTCCTTTGAAATCAAGTGCTAAACTAGTTCGAAAGAGACTTGACTGGTTAAATATGAAATATAAAGAGAAGGTTAAAGAAGAAATCAACAGAATGTTGGACACAAGGATGATTGCACCCATTGTGGAATCAGAGTGGATAATTCCAATGGTAGTGCAACACAAGAATACATTTCTCATGATTTGCATGGATATGAGGAAGTTGAATGATGCATGTTTGCTTGATTCATTTCCCACACCATTCACATATGAGGTACTAGAGAACGTAGGAGGGAAGGAGACTTATTATTTCACAAATGGATTTTCGGGGTACCATCAGATCAAAATTGAGTAGGAAGATCAGTACAATACTACTTTTGTGATAGAGTGGGGAAGTTATCAGTGTAGAGTAATTCCCTTTGGATTGAATAATGCCCCTACATTGTTTTCAAGAGTGGTGGTTCTAGCGTTCAAGGAATTTATTATTAAGTTCCTTGAAGTATACATAGATGATTGGACTATGTGCATCTACTGAAGGATCACATAGAAGTACTTAGGCTAATTTTGGATAGGTGTAGACAGTGTCAGATTTCGTTGAACTTGAATAAGTGTATTTTTTACACACCGTTTGGAATTTTGTTGGGCCATTTACTCTGCAAGAAGGGATTGCTAGTGGATCCATAAAAGATTGCAATGATTCTAGATTTAGAACCACCTACATCAATCAAAAAATTGAGAGAAACTATGGGTCGTATAGGATACTACCAGAAGCTTATGAAAAGATATGCATAGATCACAACATCGATGGAAAAATTGTTAAATAAGGAAGCGAAGTTCCAATCAAATGAGGATTGTCAAAAGGGTTTGGACACCTTAAAGAAAAAATTGGCGACCACACCAATTTTGATCTTTCCAGATTGGAACAAATAGTTCCATGTTCATGTAGATGCATCATCCATAGTGTTGGGCACAGTACTATCTCAACCAGGGGAGGGAGACATACATCACCCAATTGATTTTGCAAGTAGGAAGTTGTCCATAGTAGAGAAGAATTACACCACTACAGAACGTGAAGGATTGGCAATGGTATATGCATTGTAGAATTTCATGCATTATTTATTGGGTTCTCTCTTTAAGATGTATAGATACCATTCTGCATTAAAACACTTGGTGAACAAGATAGTGTTGGGGGGGAGGATATGCATATGGCTACTGTTGTTTTAGGAGTATGATTTTGAGGTTGGGGTGAAACAAAGGAAGCTAACTACCGGGTCAAATCATTTATCATGCATATTATCAGGAGAATATGCAAGCAATTTAAATGAAAAATTACCATATGCACAACTATTTGTGGTTAAAATGGTGGATGACTACTTCATGAACATCATGTAGTTTCTAATTATAGGAATGACCCCATTATACATGACAGTTGCATAGAAGAAACAATTAGTAGTTAAGGAAACATATTATCAGTTGATTGCAGGAAACTTATACAAGTTAGCTGAAGATGGAATATTGAGGAGATGTGTGTTGGAACAAGAAAGATCCATGATACTCACAGAAGCGCACGAAGGGATTGCAAGAGGACACTACGGAGGTAAGGCCACGACGCAAAAAAAATTGTGCGTAGGGATCTGGTGGCCCACATTGCATAAATATGATAAAGAGAATTTTCAAGAATGCAATTGTTTTCAAAGGGTAGGAAAGCCATCTAGGAGAGATGAAATGCATTTAAATACACATGTTACATTACATACATTTTATAAATGGGCCATAGAATTTGTGGGGACAATCAATCCACAAGCAAGAAGATCAGGGGTGAGGTACATAATCACTTCGACGAAGTATTTGAAAAGATGGGAAGAAGCAACACCAATCATAGACTACACCATGGAGACCCTTGTGTGATTTCTATTTGAGAATGTAGTCACACAATTTGGATGTCCGTGCATATTAGTCAGTGACCAAGGACCACACTTTCTGAATAAAACAATTGCAACATTGACTTAGGAGTTTCAAATTCATCATCAGAAGAGTACCCCGTATCATCCTCAGTCCAATGGGACAGTGGAAGATTTCAATAAAATCTTGGAGAATTCCTTGACAAAGATATGCAACATAAGGAGAAATGATTGGGACTTAAGAGTTCCTACAGTTTTATGGGCCTATAGGACAACAAATAATAAGTTGATAGGGAAGACACCTTTCAGGTTTATCTATGGGAAATAAGCGGTGATGCCAATGTATTTTATTCTACCTAACCTGCACATTGCAACAATCAATGATCTTTCGAACTCTGGCGCAATAGAGGAGAGATTGTCACAGTTGGTACAACTTGAGGGAGATTGGTTTGTTGTAGGATTCCATTGGAAAGTTTAGAAGGAAAGAGAAAAGGAATGGAATGATAGACACATTAAATAGAAACATTTTCAAGTGGGAGACTTAGTATTAATCTATGAAAACAAGTTTATGAAACATCCTGAAAAGTTCAGAATGCACTGGTTAGGGCCATATTTGATTAAGCATGTAACAGAGGAAGGTGCCATGGAGTTGGAAACCTTGAATGGATAAGTACTTAAAGGCATGGTGAATGGAATTCAATTTAATCTCTATAGATATGGTCGATAGTCCGTGCAGTAATCCGGGCTGCACCAGAGCACATGTATCATAGTAACTGTACTATAGTAGGGAAGTAAAACACAAAAAAAAATATAAAAAGTAGAAAAGGAATAAAAAAAAATTAAAAGTAGATATAGAAAAAGAAAAATATTATAGAGTACAAAAGAATAATACATTGCTAAGAAGGAAGGGTTGTCACACCATCAGAATGGAACTGTACCAATCAAGAAAATAATACAGAGAAGCAAAAGAATGCGAAGAAAAAAAATGTGGAAGCAAGAACAATTGCGTAGTGTAGTATTGATAAGACCGTTAAAGGAATTAAAGCAAGGAAATGATAACTACACAGTATTAATGGAAAATCATAAAGACGTCGTATAATATTAAATGGTTAGAGTCGCTAGAAATCATGACAGATTGGCAGTACAAGGCAAAAATCACATGATGGATTTGGTAATAAAGTTACATTTATTTAACCATTCATCAATGCCATTGGTGGATTGAAAAATTTATTTAAGGTGTGAAGAGACATGAACACCTGGAAAGGAGGCACAAGAGCAGTTGAGGGGTGCTAAGCGTGAGTTATTGTTTTTACGAGTTGCATGCAAGTGAGAGTAAGTCAGAGAAAACCAGAGTGAACCAGACCCGACCCAAAGCCAAGCTACATAATCACCATAATACACATAGAGAAAATAAAGAAACTCATAGCATAGAACAATGGCCCCACCAAAATTTGGAGTGCTATCATCAGCAGCACGGAAGCAATCAAAATGACCATCAGTTGTGCCAGAGTTTGAGGAAATACTTGAAGCTTCAGATTCACAATAAAATTTTCACAGAGAGTATATACCATCCAGAAAAGACAGTGCGCCTCAATTCAAAGCACCAACAGATGGAAAATACCCACTGGCCACACCGACAATCCCACCTAGTGTAAGTATTGAAGGGGACATGCTTGGTAAGATTGTCACCCTCAAATTTGTATATCATGATATCATAGATTAGTAGAAGTTTCCAAAGCTAGCTAGGGAAAAGCACTTGTGCGCCAAGAGTGTACCCAACATAGGATAAATATTGTTGGAAACATAGATGTGGGCAACAGGACTAGAGAAGTCGGGGATCTTGAACCTGACGGAGATTCCCCATTTTGGATGTAGCCTGGAAATAAATTCATGTGTCAAGTTACTCCTCAGTTGCGTCCATGGAGGAACGTTGTGGCTTTCTCCACCAATATCAATTGATACCGAATTAATTGTGTGGATGACAGGGTTACCAAAAGCAGGAGAGGATCCAACCACATTGTTCAACAAAGCAGGGGAGAAAGCATAATTAGAAGAAGCCATGAAGGATAAGTTTCATACCTTCAGGGGAAAAAGGGAGTTGGATGTTGCGAACATTAATGATGATAGTTTCTATTTCACAACGCAAGTGTTGGCCTACAAATTGTTGAGGAAGTGTCGCAAGGATGAAGTGCCTGTTGTAGTAATTGCAACCGCAGAAAAATGCGCGGAAGGGGTCCAAATGAACTGGGCCACCTTCTTGGTCAATTAATTTATGACAGGATGTATAGAGGCCATGAGAAAGGCATATAGTTCCATTATGCCTAGCTTCTTATTTTGATTGCACTAGTAGGATGGTAGGAATTGGTTTATTACCAACTTATGAGAATAGCTGGTAAAGGTATTGCACATGTGTCGTATGCCAACTTATGGTATACATAAAAAAAAAGGAGGAAAATGGAAAACAATGCTACATTCTATGTATACTTTGACATGATCAGGTACACCATCACACATACATTGTGCATCACTGTCGAGACAGTACAAGCCTATCGAGACATTGCACAATTTAAATTAGGGATGCATCACGTGTACGTGCAAGAAAAAAAGGAACTTCAGTGTCAATGGATGCCAACCACCTATAGGTTGACAAAAAATGATGTATACCTAATTGCTAACTATTGGGAAGCCAAGTGGAAAATACCATTAGAACAAATGAGCCACCCAGAAGATGACGAAGAAAATGATAGGGATGAAAAATAAGTGGATGTGGGGGAGGGGAATGAAAAAAACATTGGCACAGGAAATACACCTGGCCTATCGACAAACTAAACAAAAAAGAGAGTTCTCGGGATAGAAAAGAAAATAAAGGAAAAGTGGAAGGAACCAACAAGAGGTGCGCACAAGAAGATGAAAGCACACAAGGTACCCGCAGTCTATAATATTACTAATGATGATATGGACTGAATATGATACCAAGTAAGGGATGTCATAGAGGAGGTCATTGAGGAAGCAACCAAGAGAAATGAAGATATGAAACATCAAGTCCATGCCCAGTTAATGCAAGTGAAACATCTCTTGGAAGCATCCATAATAACACAAGAGAATATATTAGGTGGAAAACCAAGCACAAGTTTGGTAGAGGAAGCATATACTACCAATATGCCTCTGAATGAGCTAGTAGTGGGGCACAAAATGTTACAAATCGAGATAGACACAGTCCAGTTCCCAATTCCTGAACTCCAATAACAGATGAATACACTGAACCACTTAAACATATTGGTTTCACGGATGTCGATACACATATTATAGAGATTGAAAATATGATTTTTTCACAAGATTAGGCTTCGTACAGATAAAGCAAATCGGGAAATGACTAAGGTGTTGGATTAAAGGATGCAATTGCAGAAACAATATGCCACTAAGCTACAACAAAAGAGTGAAGTTGAAGGAAAAGTGGAATAAGCAATAAAGGAAAGGAATGAGGCCGAGGAAAGGGCCAAGAAATCTCTCAAGGAAAATGATGAAATGGATATAAAGGTGTAGAAGATGCAAGCGGTCGTCCAAAAGTTGTACAAGGAAATCCTGGAAGTATTGATAGTAGTAGAGGCTACTATGAAGGAGCAGTTATTGAAAATTGGTGAAGTCATGAAAGAATTCCTCACAAGAATCGAGGACCTACAATTGCGTAGTACACGGGGAACACCACTAGAGGAAAGAAGAGGCAAAGAGAGAACAACACCAACAGTCGTATCCAACATAAAAAAAGTGGAGGAAGAATGCACAAAAATCTATGAGGAAAGCGTACAAATATGGACAACCCTAATAGAGGATCCATAGATGAATTCCATGGAAGAAAAATTAAGGGATGTGTAAGAAAAGGCACAGAAAGATTAAAAAATCATAAACACCCTTCCATCGACTGAACAAATGACGACCATTTTGGCACAGAGGTAGTCATATGTGGAAGTTGAAAGGATGTGGGATCAATGTAATATCCTTCAGCAATGCTTAGGACCACTGCAATAAGAAACATTGAGGGTGATAGGAGAACTAGCCACTATGCAGGGCAAGGTGAAACAACCAACACATGAGACAAAAGAAAATCTTATGACCCTGACTGCGCAAGGTGTCGAAGAAATTGTGGAAAATGATGCAACAATAATAAAGGAAGTTGTGATAGCTAAGGAAGCCTCCCAAAAGTTCATCCAAGCATGGAGGGGTGTGAAACAGGCCTAAGTCGCTTGAGACAAGCCATAGGTGAGTGTTGGGGGCTTGTTGGAAAATACATTTTAGATACAATTTTGATAAAAATCCCAAGCATGGAAGATGTGCGTAGAATGAAGAAGAAGAAGGAAGACAAGGAAGGATTGGGAGTGCACAGTTGAGGCACATTCAGGAATACAGTGTGCAAAAAGAATAATAAAGTAGAGAAATAAAGAAGAAAAATGAAGTAGAGAATAAAGCAGAGAAGAAAGAGGGCAAAAAAGAAGGATGGCAACTCGACGTGCTAAAGATAGAAGGATGCGCACAAGCAGAAAGAATGATAGTCAGAGTGCAAAAGTGTCACACAGGTGTCAAAGAAGGAAAAGTAGTTTGAACAACAAGTCAAATCGAGTTTTCATGAATTGTAATATGGTTTTGGGATGAGCAGAGTAGGGTTTAAGCCCTAGAATTTATGTATAAATATGTAAATGGTTGGGAGAGTAGGGGTCTCAAGAAATGTTGTGGAATCTATTCCAAGATGTCTACAACTCCTGTCAGTAAGGAGAGTGATAGGATTCGCTGAGAGGGAACGATTCTTTGTCTGAATGATAAGGATATGATGCAGAGAGAGGAAGGATTTCACTGCAGAGCGGCTAGGATAGGTAAGGGAAATGATCTCATGATGTATCTTTGTAAGTGCAGTGCGCAAGGCTGAGACAATTGGATAAATAATAATAAAGAAGCCAACCATTGTGGATGTATCCCAAATTTGGATGAACAATGTTAACTACTGTGTTCACTTGTCTTTATGTGATTGAACATGGATACTTTCTTGATGCATGTTAGACTAGAATTATTCATTTTCTGATCAATGCGCAATGGTTATGAATGTTGCAATATTTGGTTTATGTTGTAATATGAGGTATAATGGTAATATATAAATGAATTCACTAAGTAACATATGGAGAACAATTATAGAAAACGCATGCAGAACAGATAAGTAAGAATGACAAAGATGTTGACCTCCCACTCCCCCACTATTGTAGAAACTTGGTTCTTGCAACCCCAAAGGATACCTCGGGTGAGACTTCATTTTCATGTAGGCGATGATAAAAGGGTCGGTGTTTGAATGGTTTTTTCGGTCAATATTAATCAAACCTAGGGTCTTACAACTACGTGCATGCCAACACTACTAATATTGGAGTAGTGCACATGGGTGACTGAAATCCACCTGTTGGTCATTCTTATCATTATTTCCTAGAAGGAACCTTTTCTGTTGGGAATTGTTCGGATTGGAGCAACATGAAAAGTACCTCATCAATGCACAAGTGTTGATGAGAATCACAATGTTCTTGGGTATGTGTGTAACAACCCTAGTTGAATATATGCTTAGGGATTATTAAGAAAAATTAATTAGGTAATTAATTGTCCTAACATGGTTTTACTTAAACAAAGATTGGCATAATAATATTAATTAAATATTTATTAATTAATTAATTATTATAAATTTTGATTAAATAATTAATTAATTAATTAATTACCTATCACATTCAGTGACCAGGATAATAAATTTAAGAGGGTTAATAATTTTAATTTGTTTAATTAAATGGTTTACGTATGCGGTAGGGGATAAGAAATTAAATATAAGGATAAGATATTAATAAGGGGATAAGACATTAAATAAAGAGATAAGATAATAATGAAGGGATAAGATATTAATGAGCGAGAAGAGAGGAAGTGGAGGGGATATGAAATGAAGAGTCCTATGAGGAGGGGGAGGATTATTGGGAGGAAGGAAGCATTTTGAAGGGGAGAGAGTTCTGGTTTCGGAGCTTGTATTTTCTGGTTCTATGTTGGAGTTCTGTAGTCTGGGAGGATCATTACGGGGGGCACCAGTTTGATGGGGGTTTTGGGCATGGGGGCTAGCATAGCCTTATGGTATCTTGGAGCTAGGAAGCCAGACATGTTGCTCCTAGCTGGCAGGGAGGAAACACGGTTTGGGTAGAGTTGGTCAATGCATCAGGCAACAACAAAGCAATAGGATGGAAAACCGGGCCAATGGAGAAATTAGCATCAGGAAGAGGTAAATTTGTATTATTCTGTTAAGTAATTCTTATTCTGTTATGAAATTGTTGTTCATTAATTAATTTAACATGCGTATATGTTGAATTAAAAGAAATTACTGAGTTTTCTGCGTAGAAGTAGAAGTTTACTGTTTCAATTTATGGAATTAATAGACTTAAATTAATATGGTCACTGCACATGGTATCAGAGCCTCATTCACAATATGGAGCCTTAAGGGCCAAGCTCCAGCTCTACCTAAGCTCCACTTGACCTGCAAGCCAAGCACAAAAATTTTTAACACAAAAAAATATATATATAAATGACATACATATTGAAAATGTAAAGGAAGCAGAGGTCTTATAATTGTTAGTAGAGCTTTTGGATGCACTGCTATGATCCCAACAACACCAGTTTGTTAAATTGTTCCATGAGTATGAATGAAATTGTGTACAAGAACAAGTTTATAGGACTCTTTGGTACTGAACACTAGAGTTTAAATTCTGCTTCCTGTATACCCAAACAGAAGTTAATAGTTGTCAAAGAAAAAATTAATGGCACATACATGTCATAGATGCGTCCATCTTACCTAAACAGAGAAACCTGTACCGGATTGGAAGGCCACCACATATGTGTTGGTTGTACTAGATATTTGTGTAGAAGACCTGCATAACCAAATAAATAAGCAATTTGTTCATCTTAAAAATAATTTACTGACTACTGACAGTTGTTGTATGGGGCATCAAATTTCATGTTAAAAACATTACTGTAAAAAAAAAAAAAAAACCTAGAAAGTACCATTTGCATTGAATTTTCTCAATGATTATTCAGCGAGACATTGGAGCATTGGTACGCTAATGAAGCTGAATATTGTTGATCCATCCACCATATTTCCATTTCTATTGTGGTCCGCACAACCCTTACGGCACAAATGTCAAAGGGATGAGAGGTAGGTTACAAGTCCCAGGAGATTTTAGTGGATTAGCTACTTGTCAAACATGCAACCTCATACGAAGGAAGTTCGCTCTTTAATATGTAGCAGACATATTGACTTACTTATATTTATGCATACATGCATATAGATGGAAAAACAAATAAACCAATACACAAAACTAGAATGAAAAATAAACCATCAAAATAGACAAAAACAAAAATAAGTAGCTGAAAACCAACCTCCAGAGCATGGCTCTCTCTCTTGTACTTAATTAGGTCCTTAATGATCTGGTTCAGTTCCCATTGAGTGGTCTTCCTGCCTTCATTCAACCACCCTTCCAGCATTGCGACTACACTACCCTGGCAATCCGACGAGGAGCATAAAGCCCTGTACAAATCGAAAGGTCTTGGCTCCGACAAGGGTTCCTCTATCGTTTTCTCGTACGAGGGTTTTTTATCTGCACATACCTGCATTTGATTTGCTCTGAAAATCCCTATTTTCGAAACCCTAAAGTGGTCAGATGAATAATTGAGCCTATAAAATTTCCCATTCGGATAATAGGTTTCATGAAACCTTGATCTGTGAAGTTGTCGGTTAAGTAGGACTTTTAGGCGGCTAGGGCACAACGACGCCATGCATTTCTCACTGAATTGTATAGACGAACCAGAGTTTGAAGAATGGGAAAGCCATTTGGAAATGGCTGATAAAATGGGTGACCTCATCACTGCAAGCTTGAAAATCTGTGAGAATGGGAATCAATATAATGGGCTTCCTTAAATTCCAATGTTGAATTTCTTCATTGCTGCAAATTTTTTGTGTTTGCTGGGTAATACAATTTTACTTTTTAGATGATTGTGGATTCCTACTTCTCGTATATCTTGATGCTCAAGAAAACGGAGGACATCTGATTTATTCCTTGGGCACCATGACTACAAAGGAGACTGTGTTGCCCAACGCCCCACCACTGGAGGGATAGTGAGAGACGGGATCTAAAGTAGAGCAGTTTTGGAAATAAGAAATGTCCTGGCCGAATTCGCACCAAGCACCAAAGCCAAGCGATCAGGTGCCAAGCCACCAAGGATAGGTCATCTTGGTGCGGTTCCAGCCACAACCAGCGACAACGCAGAAACCATGGCGGACATCCTAGCTTGTCGTGGCCAGCTGCGGACACCCCATTCCTGCATCGCATTTGACTGAGTGCCAGGCAAGCCACTCAGCACATAAAACCCAAGACCATAACGCAGAGGATCCCACAAGGGAGAGCCACCATGATCAGCATGTCCAAATCAGGCTTAAAGCCTCTGAGAAGGATACCCACAGGGTGTTGGTTATGCCCTAAGCATCAAGTTGAGCCTCCAGAGAAGGAGAGTGCATAATGGATAGGCGACAGAGCGTTGCGGGAATTTTTTGTGTAGGGTTTTGGGGGGATGAGAATGGGAGCAGGACATGTGGACGTCATGCAAGGCTACGCGTTGCCTGCTCGCCCAAATTCGCCCAAATTCGATTTTAAAATTTTCATATGATTTTTCTTAATTTATTTATTTTATTGCCGACATATTTGTTATTTAGTTTTGTTTTAAATTATATATATATATATATATATATATATATATATATATATAGAATGTTTTATTTTATT
>JASDQU010739360.1:37224-47593 GCA_032191745.1 Picea mariana | reverse complement strand
CTTAAATGTTTACAGTGCATTTCTGTCTGACTTAAATGTTTACCTAACAGGCTTGGTAGTGTTGAATGGTTACTTAACAGGCTTGTTACAAGACATTTTCTTCCGTTTTTTAAATTTTTATGTTCCAGCGGTGTTGTTGGTTCGGTGGTCCATGCTTTCTTTTTGCATGCGACTGATTTCTTATTTGCATGTTGTCGTTGTTCTTGCTTGCCTGTTCGTGTTGTTGCAGTTTGGATGTTTGGGTTTCTGCAATTGTGATTGGAACAACATCGTTCTTGGGGGGAGTGATTGTTGCTTGCTTATTTCTTCGCTATATGTTGTTTATTGTTGCTTGATTCGACTTTGCAGGGTTCTGGTCCTGCGCCTACCGCTGGGCCTTTTGGTGCTTCCTAGATGGGTTCTTATTTGGTGCTTGTTTTTGTTTTCCCATGGTTTGCAAATGTTGGGATGCTGCATCTGCAGTTGGATCTTTGGTTACATTTTTTTTGCATTGCAGTTTGCATAGAATGCTATTAAGATAAAATAACAGACTCAAGAATTGCNCCAACAAACTTTGCTTCAACGCGTAACAGATGCAAAGTTTGTTGGCCTCAAAATATATTTCATAGTTGTCGATGCTTTTTACATGGATTCTGTGTTACTATGGTTTCATAGTTATGAGAATTCCTTTTTCTCTGTGGGAGATATAATTTTTCTCTCCCTTTTACTTTCTTGTTGTAAACTATGTTTGACTCTAGTTTTTCGTGTTTCTGTGGTCATTCCGAGCGACCGTCGTTCGGTTGCATAGTTGTCTAGTTTTATGGACATGGCTTCGCGAATAGTTTCTATTGGACTATGACAAGTCGTGTTTGGTGTATACATTAGCTTTCCCAAATTAGTTTTCTTTAAAAGAAGGCCTCCTGGGTAGAAGAGAATGCAATTTATGAAATTATAGGTTTCCTGGACCGCGGAACTATCATCCCATACTTACCCAGTTTTTGCATCGCGGGTTAATGGGGTGGGCGGCTGAAAATTGACAATCGGAGAGTTCTATGATATACAAATTGACAATCGAACAACAAGGAGAGTTTCGCGATCATTCCGACTGACTGCAGTTGTGTTCCATACTTGGTCAGGGTTACATTAGCATTTCCAAATTAGTTTTGTTTAACAGTAGGGTTGTTGGATGGAAAACATTGAAATTCATCAAATTATAGGTTTCCTGGACAGCATAGATTAAACATAGGAAATATGTAATTTTATAAAGTAGATATATACAACCTGCACGGAGCCATCATCCCATACTTAATCAGTTTTTGCATTGCGGGTTGTCGGTGTAGGTGGCTGAAAATTGACAATTGGAGAGTTCAACGATATACAAATTGACAATCGGACTTGCGAACTATTTGAATTTGAAGGTCATCATGTCCAAAAAAGTTAGCATTGTCGAAATAGTTTACTTTACATGCGTTTTACATACCCTGGTGGACAAAAAACACACAAAAAAAAATAATAAGCATTTTTTGGATCGCGGGTTCTTGGGGTGGCGAACTCTAGGTTCGGTCCTTGTTGTTCTATGTCCTACAAATAACATGGATAGTTCCGTGATATACAAATTGACAATCGGGCTTACGGACTATTTGAATTTCAAGGGCTTGTGAAAAGCAACTATCATTCTTGAATTACTTTTATTTGCGTACGTTTTACATATGCTCGTCAACAAAAACAAAACAATAGTAGTAACGTCTGTTACATAGGGCTCCATCCCCGCTACCTTCAACGCTTCCCAATACACATTAAATATGCTTTCAAAAGTTAGAACCAAGCAGACAGGTTCGAAAAGATGGGATTTAATAACTGGAAAGATCGAGGACATCTCCCATCAAAATGAATAGACAGGCAAATATTATGGGATCTGGTAATTTCTTTTTCCTACATTTTGAATTTGCAAAATATTTTTTTTTGCTTGTGCAGTTTTAGTTTTCTTCAAAGCTTCATCATAGTTCACGAACGTGTCGGTGACAGAGGCCTTGATGTCATGTCCCTCTTTAATATTTTGCATTTCGAAATGATGGGCTTTAATAACTGGAGGACATCTCCCATTAAAATGAATAGACAATCGAATATTATGGGATCTGGTAATTTATTTTTGCCTACATTTTGAATTTGTGAAATACTTTTTATTTTATTTTTTTCTTGTGCGGTTTTAGTTTTCGTAAAAGCTTCAGCATAGTTCACGAACGTGTCACCCACAGAGGCCTTGATGTCATGTCCCTCTTTAATATTGTGCATATCTTAGATGTCAGATTTCAGAATCTGCTCGGATATGGGAATTTTAATATGTGCTAGTAGTCACTATTGAGCGTACATATTCAAAAAGATTGGCATTAATAAGTGAAAATATCGAGAACATCTGTCATTAAAACGAATCAACACAAAATCTACGGAAGACCATCCAGCCTTACTTTTAAATACTTATTGCCATTTCTCTCTATGATCAAAGAGTTGCGCTTTAGGGTGCCTTTGTTCTAATGTTCCTGGTCATGCACATGTAAGACAACTTAGAGATGCGATTGAGGAGTAGATGAAAGAATAGAGACTGGTTTTATGTGATGTGATCTTTGAGTAAAAAAAAAACTCTGTTATACAAAGAGAAACTCAGAGAGGACGAAAAAAATAGAACAAGTATGTTCCGGTTGGTGTTCTCCCTGTGTTCGATGCTTTGGTTGGTTGAAAAGGCTGCCTAGAGATTTGTTGGTTGAACTTCTTTGTTTTATTGCTGGGAATTGTAATGGATTTTGAGGTCGCGTGCAAAATACTTCTTCATTTAAGTATATAGCTTCTTCTAACAACACAGATTTGGCAACTGTATCGAGTTGTACATATTGCACAAGTATTTGTCTACCTCAGAGGCGGGTAGAAGAAACTGTATGGGTGGCTAAAACAACATAATATCCCTACAAAAGTTTATATTTGATAGTATGATGATCTGTATGTGGGTCTGGTAGCCGACTTGACAGAAAACTATGTTCTTTGTGAAAGTTTGTTCGGTTTTCTCTGGATGTAGTTGCAGACTCTACATATTTGGCGTTGCCTCTGAACATTCCAGACCTTTCTATGGGCCACCATACCTCCATGACTATGAAAAAAGATATATTTCGATGCCATCTGCAACATTTGATACACTTGCCAGACCTGTGTTGGTGCATTCTGCAGCATTTGATGCACTTGCCACACCTCTACTGCCCGAAGAAGTTATGTACCTCAATAGAGTTTCTTTTTGCATATGGGTTGGACGTTCCTTCCAATTTACTGTAATAAAGCAAAGAAGTTCAACATACAAATCCTCAAGCCGACTTCTCAACCAAACAAGTGATCGAATATAGGGAGAATACCAGTGACTACATACTTGAATTATTTTGCGTTGCCTTTCTAAGTTGTCTTGGATGTCAAGGGTCAATAACATTTCAAGGAAAACACCTTAAGTCGATCTTTGCTTTGTTTACATTTTACATGTAAGAATAATTTTTCATAGGCCATACTTATGTGGCAGCGACCTTGTATTTAAAGAAAGAAATTGGAGGACCCATCCTGCTCCCATTCTTCGGGTTCCATCAATAGAATTAATAATGAGTAACAACAAGGTGACTAAACTGTTGGCGCAATGTCCCTGTGAAGTATATTGGATATATTGCAACTTCTTCTATTTGATAATATCCGTGTATATATACTAATATCAGTACTATTGGAATAAATACAAAAAAAATTCCTCTTAGACAAAGCTTAGGCAATTATGTTTGGGTTTGCGGTATTAAACAACTATGTCCACTGTTCCATCATATACATCTTCCAACCTAATAACTTCCGTAATTTGCAATTTATGCTTTAATTACTTAAAGTGACACCAAATTTTGATTGCATTTAATTTAATTTAGATATTGATGTTTATGGAGAGCCAACGTTTATTGATCTCATTGCAACGAATACAAGATGAATAGATGATAAGGAGTTTATCTCGTTGATATCACAATGCAAATTCATATTTCATGTTGCGCTATGTACATGTTGCAGTCAAAATTTTTGTGGTTTCAGCGAAATTGGCGAGCCGAAAAGCATCTTGCAGATTGGGAGATCATTTGCATTTGAAACAACCAATTCATTAATATATATTACTATGAATACTATTAAGATAAATATGAGAACTTTCTTCCTTGATAGATGCTAGTATGAAAAATATTGAAATAGATATCATAACTTTATCTTGGCCAATACTTGGCCAGTTATCTGGGCACCAGTTCCCGGGTTTGCGGTACCCAGCACCTATGTCCCCTGTTTCGTCATATACATGTTGGAGGGAAAGAAATTCAATGATTTGTTCATTTCCATACTTAGCCAATTTTATGCCCATCGTTGCGGGGCCGGCGCTTGCGAACCAAGCTGCTTATCATTCTGCAATATACATCTTGCACTGAAAAGATCTGTGATCTACAATTTCACTGCGGGTTCCTTGTACACATTAACTTCGTTCAAAGTAGTTGTTGTTGCTTTCCATCCCTAGCAACTTCACATCCTTCCTAATATACATCAACAATGCTCTTACTAGTGATAAGTGGACACAGTGGTATAAAAGATACCTCTGTGATCTGCAATTCATGCTTTAACATCTTCATCTATATCCTCGCACGACGGATCCGACCGAGCGGTGTTCCTTTCCATACTTAGCCAATTTTATGCCTGTCGCTACGGGGCCGGTGCTTGCAAACCAAGATGTTCTTCTACGAGATACTTAGTTATTTTTCCCTTCTCTTCTTCCCGTATATTATCTACAATTCCACTGCCAACAACTCCGTCCTTTTTCCCTTATTTTCTTCCCGTGTATTATGGGACTATAAAATATGGACATGATATTCTATAGAGCATGCACAAATTCCGCATTCCACACCTAGCAACATTTTGGATTGCGGGTTCTCGGGCGGGAAGGCGAGCTCAAAAATGGGCCTCCATTGTTCTGTAGTCTACAAATAGCACCCAAAGTTCTGCAATAGACAAATTAACAAGAGAATCTACGAACTGGTAGAGTCAACATTGAACTTCTATTGTTTTGTGTCCTCCAAACAACACTCCCAGTTCCGCGATATAGAAATTGACACACGGAATGTAGAAATGACGGAGTGGAGATTGTCATTGTTTACGGATGCTAATCCCTGTGAAGTATCTAACAATATCTAAAAATTTATTTAGAATACTAAATTAGCACTTATTAGTGACAACTAGACACGGAGGTACGAAACAGTTGGGATTGCATTCTCTGCAATATACAAAATGACTACCGAACATCGTCTGCTCTTCCGTGTTATAGATTATGCATTCAAATGTTCGAAGAAATAAAATTAGAAGGTTCGGGCCTTGCCTCTTCTGTGGATACCTTCTCAGCCTGTTTTGGATCCTGGGTTCACGAAATATGCAGCGCCAGCGTTGGTGGGTTGACATATCTTTATTTCCATCTATATAATAAGATGACGAATCTGACCGACCACTATTGCTTTCGATACTTGGCCAATTTTATGTCCATAGTTGCCGCGTTGGGACCAATTTTAGCTCCATCTATATCCTTGCATGGTGAATTGAACCGGCAGTTGTTGCTTTTCATACCTAGTGACATTTTTTATCACAGGTTCTCAGGTGGGCGAGCTCAAAATTGGCCCTCCATTGTTGCGTGTGTTACAAATAGCACCCAAAATTCTGCGATATACAAATTGACAAGTGGAGTTGCAGACTGGCTAACTCAACATTGCACTTCTATTGTTTTGTGTCCTCCAAATAGTCGTTCAAGTTCCGCGATATACAAATTCACACAAGGAATGCAAGGCTGGCGTGGTGGAGATTGCCATTGTTTACAGATACTAATCTCTATCAAGTATTTAATAGAATCTAAAAAATTATTTTCAATACTAAACTAGCTCTTAGTAGTGACAACTTGACACGGGTGCGAAACAGGTGGCATCGCACCCTGCGCAATATACAAATTGACTACTAGGTTTCGATATTGTCCACTCTTCCGTGTTACAAATTATGCATTCAAATGTTCGAAATGATAGAAGTTGAATGTTATGTACACACATTCTCACCCTGTATTGGATTCTCCTGTTGTCAGGTTCACTAGTTGTGAAACACTGCCTCAATTGGCATATGGTCCTCTGCAATATACAAATTGACTACTGAGTTCACATCTTATATTCAAAATTTTTGTGAGATACAATTCTGCCACCGACTCCTTTATCCCTTTTCCCTTTTCTTCTTCCCCTATATTATGGCTCTCATTATCTCCATGTATATAATCACACTAGGAATCCGAGCGACCACTATTGCTTTGCATACTTAGGCAATTTTATGTCCACGGTTGTTGGGTTGGCAATCTACAATTCTATCGCGGGCTCCTCGAACTCGCAATCTTCACTATACCACGGTTGACAAATGTCCTTCCTAATATACATTTTCTATGCTCTTACTAATGACTCTTACAAGTGACAGCTGCACACAGCAATACGAAACAGTTCGCATCCAGCCATTCGCAACATAGAAATTGACTACCGGGTTCCGACATCGTCCCCTCTTTCGTGTTACAGATTGTGCATTCAAATGTTCTGAATCATACAATTTGACCATCTGGACCTCTGACCCTATTTTGGATCCTCCTGTTGACAGGTTCACGAAATATCAAATTCTTAGTCAGTGTTTTGGGTTAGCGCATTCGTACTATACTACTTTTTGTTACCTGATATACATATTACACTCAAAATTTCCGTTATTCACATTTCCACTGCAGAGTCGTTGGTCCTTTTTCCCTTTTCTTCTTCTCTTGTATTATTTCTTTATGGTTATATACATAGTTTCCTTTCTATAAACATAGGTTCCAATGTTGGTGGGTTGAGATATCTTTATCTCCATCTATATAATCACACAACGACTCCGAATGACTGCTATTTCTCTCCATACTTAGCCAATTTCATCACCATGGTTGGCGGGTTATGCGTATTGCACTCAAAAAGTTTCGAGACATACAATTTGACCCTGGTGCCCTCACCTTCAATAGTTGTACCTTGTAACCCTGTTTTGTAGCAGTTTTTTTCCCCTGCCCACGACCTCCGTACTTTCTTACTATGCAATTAGAAACCTTTGATGCTAATAGGTAACCATGCAGGAACCATCAAGATTGTCATTAATGGGCAAAAATCTCGAAGAGATATCCCATTATTACGTATTAAACCAAGATGTGCGGAGAATTATTTTGTCCCTTTCGATTGTTCATCTCCAACACGCGTCGTCATATTGGGCCGCTCAAGAAATCTGCAATGCTTAATCACTCATTTCTACCAATGCAATATCCACCACGTTCGCATTTCTATGTATGCAATTAGTAGTGTTTAATGTTAACAACGCATCATGCAACAACCGTCCAAATTGTCATTAATCAACAAAAGTCTCGAGGACAGCTTCCATTCACATGCTTTCGACCAAAATTTGCGCAGGGTTATATTAGCCCTTCCAACCTTTCATTTCATTCATCGGCTGGAACAAATAAATGTCCTTGTAGACTTATGGAAGGAGGTCGACATTAGTTTTGTGGAGATATAGTAAATATGTTCGTAGAAGAGGACCAGAGGTTCCAGTGGTCCAGGGCATACTTTTACTATTCATCTCATTCCGCCCATAACGAAGTGATTTGGACCTCTGGAATTGCTCATGCAGGCTGCGTCCCTGAGGTTTTTGATTGTAAGGAGGTGGTCGCTTGGTGTGCCAAAAAATATATTCCAGACCAAAAAAGTATTCCACTGCACGACCATTCTTCTGTTTCTTTGTCATCTCAGGTCTTCCGGGAGATGTTAAAATTGTCGAAACCATCATTAACGTTCAGAGGACAAGACTGCAAGCAGTTTCTAGAAAAACATCATAATGGGTTGGACATCGTAGTCGACTTCCTCGAAGACCTGACAACAGTTCCTGAAGATATCACAAGTCTCCAGGTAGGTTCCTTTAGAAATCCATTCCAGTAAATTGCTTGGTTGTTTACAAGAATAACGGGACATGCATCCACAACAAGCATTTCCCATATAATTATTTATATTTTGTATTTCACAGTCAAGGAACAATACATTTTCGATTAGGGAAAGCTAATCTCCATTGAACTTTGTTCCTAGTTTTCACGACTCAAAGGATCGAATAAATTTTATATGTCATCCTACTTGATTTTTGCAATTGTGTATTGTTGCCCGTTTCCAAAAATTTCTCTTTCCAAGAAAATAAATTGTGGATTCAACCCAGTGACATTCTGGCACGACGCCCTATGGAGACACAAGGCCTCCCATTTTTTTTATGAAGTTTTTAATGGCTTTGTCTCAGTTTTCAAAGATTTACTGTTAGGCAAGGATGCTCTACGGATGTTTGGCCATGCAAGCAAGTTTTTGAACAAGAAGGGCACACTTGAGCAAGAGGAAAATCATAGTCTCCTCATGGTCTTTGGATCTAAGGAAAATCTTGCCTTCCTTCCATGCCACATCACAGACAAGATGTTTATTCAAGAAATAGCAAGGCAATACAACCACTGGTTGCATTGTTTCCATGACAAGAAAAAAAAATAGTTCATTCCCTTGCCCTGGAAAGTCAGAGACTTCGTGTGCAGAAACATCAACAAGATTGATGAGTTTGCCACCCATTTCAAGAAATTGAACCTAACATACGCTGAAAGGCTAAAAGGGTTCAACCCCAATGGCATTTTTGGAGAACATTTACTAGGTGTTGGATTTAACACCTCTTTTATCCATAGACACCTGACCCAAGACAGGGACAGTGTCGACAACAATCCTACTTCTACCCATTATGACACAGAGACATTGCAAAGCGCGACTGAATTGTACAGACAACATGGTAAAGTATCTGGTGAGAAGAGTACCCAATCCCCCACTAGCACTCCCAAGAGCACGACATCATGGAGCATTGCTTCGACGATCCATCCCAGTAAGAAAGCAACCCAGAAATCTTCGAACAAAGGAGGAGATAAGAACCCTCCTCGCATAAACATTGATAGTTCTCACAAAATTCCACTAACGAAGAAGAGAAAAAATAATGTAGGCCAGGCGTTGGAACCCGAAATTGAAAGTGGAAAATTGCAAATTGAAATTGAAGATGAGCAGATGCAAAAAATTGGGTCGTCTGCAGTGGAAATATCTGAGACCAAATTTTTTGACATAGATGAATCCTTCGTAATCCAGAGCGCTATGTTTGACAGCTAATCCAAAAGTATGGTCATTGAAAAGAGAGATGTAATAAACAGGAAAGGAAAATCTCGAACAGAGATTGACTTTAGCGAAATGACCCCATCCAAAATCTGTTCATTTCACCAGGTAACCGGTGACGTTCTTCGCGAGTCCATTGGAGGAATGGAGACGGATTATGCCAATCTGAAACACCACCTCAACGAATTTGAACAGGCTTTCATTGCAACACCAGAGTTTGCTAGTCCTTTGGCAAAAATCATGCCTTCTACCATTGCAGCAAAGATGAAAGTATCCTCTACCCTCCTTGCATGCTCCAAAGCCCTTGTAGCGAACAACATCAACAAAATAATGTAGCTAGTTACTGAAGCCTGGGAAACATCGCAAAATTTATTTTCCTTTGGAAAGAAAGCCAATGATTTGCAGGAACATTTGGAGGTGAATTTAAAAAATGAACAGCTTTTCTGTCATGAGGTTCTAGACCCTTTTTCCAACTATGCCGTGAACACATTGGAACCAAAAAGAAGACAAGAGAAACTCCCCTCCCCAAAACGCACTAAAAAAGTAAAAGCATGCTGGAAAAAAAAATTTGAAAACCTGCAGCTCATTATCAAATCATGTAAACAAGTCATATCAAAAAAGGAAGATTTATTCACAAGCCTGCTCCAGATGGACTTATCTAGAACTACCAACGAGGTTCAAGATCCAAACTTAATTCTCAAATCCTTGTCAGTCACCAAAGAAGCGTTCCAGGAACAAGTTGATATTTTAAAGGGGTTGTCTTTCGAAAAGTTTTACGACATACTTGAACATCGTCTAGATGAGCACGAGCACTGGGTACTGGACTATGCCTCACACAATGAAGAAATTGAACAAAGTCTGCATAGTATTTCAATGGATCTAAGGAAATTAGAAAACGACCTTTACGACATAGAGATCCGGGATGAAATCAACATAGCCCCCATGAAAAACAACATCGAATAATGGTTCCAACACACAATGGAAAGCCTCATCCAGGAAGGGCAACAACTGGTCAACATGACTCCACTGCCCATCGACAACAGCAACAAAAACGCATCGGCTTCATAGAAAGTCTATACTGTCATCTTGTTTTGTTT
>JASDQU010739360.1:24908-35750 GCA_032191745.1 Picea mariana | reverse complement strand
TAAATATGCTTTCAAAAGTTAGAACCAAGAAGACAGGTTTGAAAAGATGGGCTTTAATAACTGGAAAGCTCGAGGACATCTCCCATCAAAATGAATAGACAGGCAAATATTATGGGATCTGGTAATTTCTTTTTCCTGCATTTTGAATTTGCGAAATATTTTTTTTTGCTTGTGCAGTTTTAGTTTTCTTCAAAGCTTCAGCATAGTTCACGAATGTGTCGGTGACAGAGGCCTTGATGTCATGTCCCTCTTTAATATTTTTCATTTCGAAATGATGGGCTTTAATAACTGGAGGACATCTCCCATTAAAATGAATAGACAATCGAATATTATGGGGTCTGGTAATTTATTTTTGCCTACATTTTGAATTTGTGAAACACTTTTTATTTTATTTTTTTCTTGTGCAGTTTTAGTTTTCTTAAAAGCTTCAGCATAGTTCACGAACGTGTCACCCACAGAGGCCTTGATGTCATGTCCCTCTTTAATATTGTGCATATCTTAGATGTCATATTTTAGAATCTGCTCGGATATGGGAATTTTAATATGTGCTCGTAGTCACTATTGAGCGTACATATTCAAAAACATTGGCATTAATAAGTGAAAATATCGAGAACATCTGTCATTAAAACGAATCAACACAAAATCTACGGAAGACCATCCAGCCTTACTTTTAAATACTTATTGCCATTTCTCTCTATGATCAAAGAGTTGTGCTTTAGGGTGCCTTTGTTCTAATGTTCTTGGTCATGCACATGTAAGACAACTTAGAGATGCGATTGAGGAGCAGATGAAAGAATAGAGACTGGTTTTATGTGACGTGATCTTTGAGTAAAAAAAAACTCTGTTATACAAAGAGAAACTCAGAGAGGACGAAAAAAATAGAACAAGTATGTTCTGGTTGGTGTTCTCCCTGTGCTCGATGCTTTGGTTGGTTGAAAAGGCTGCCTGGAGATTTGTTGGTTGAACTTCTTTGTTTTATTGCTGGGAATTGTAATGGATTTTGAGGTCACGTGCAAAATACTTCTTCATATAAGTATATAGCTTCTTCCAACAACACAGATTTGGCAACTGTATCGAGTTGTACATATTGCACAAGTACTTGTCTACCTCGAAGGCGGGTAGAAGAAACTATATGGGTGGATAAAACGACATATTATCACTACAAACGTTTATATTTGATAGTATGATGACCTGCATGTGGGTCTGGTAGCCGACTTGACAGAAAACTATGTTCTTTGTGAAAGTTTGTTCGGTTTTCTCTGGATGTAGTTGCAGACTCTACATATTTGGCATCACCTTTGAACATTCCAGACCTTTCTGTGGGCCGCCATACCTCCACGACTATGAAAAAATATATATTTCGATGCCATCTGCAACATTTGATACACTTGCCAGACCTGTGTTGGTGCATTCTGCAGCATTTGATGCACTTTCCACACCTCTACTGCCCGAAGAAGTTATGTACCTCAATAGAGTTTGTTTTTGCATATGGGTTGGACGTTCCTTCCAATTTACTGTAATAAAGAAAAGAAGTTCAACATACAAATCCTCAAGCAGGCTTCTCAACCAAACAGGCGATCGAATATAGGGAGAATACCAGTGACTACATACTTGAATTATTTTCTGTTGCCTTTCTAAGTTGTCTTGGATGTCAAGGGTCAGGAACATTTTAAGGAAAACACCTTAAGTCGGTCTGTGATTTGTTTACATTTTACATGTAAGAATAATTTTTCATAGGCCATACTTATGTGGCAGCGACCTTGTATTTAAAGAAAGAAATTGGAGGACCCGTCCTGCTCCCATTCTTCGGGTTCCATCAATAGAATTAGTAATGAGTAACGACAAGGTGACGAAACTGTTGACGCAATGTCCCTGTGAAGTATGTTGGATATATTGCAACTTCTTCTATTTGATAATATCCGTGCATATATACTAATATCAGTACTATTGGAATAAATACAAAAAAACTTCCTCTTCGACAAAGCTTAGGCAATTATGTTTGGGTTTGCGGTATTAAACAACTATGTCCATTGTTCCATCATATACATCTTCCAGCCTAATAACTTCCGTAATTTGCAATTTATGCTTTAATTACTTAAAGTGACACCAAATTTTGATTGCATTTAATTTAGATATTGATGTTTATGGAGAGCCAACATTTGTTGATCTCATTGCAACGAATACAAGATGAATAGATGATAAGGAGTTTATCTCATTGATATCATAAGGTAAATTCATGTTTCATGTTGCGCTATGTACATGTTGCAGTCAAAATTTTTGTGGTTTCAACGAAATTTGCGAGCTGAAAAGCATCTTGCAGATTGGGAGATCATTTACATTTGAAACAACCAATCCATTAATATATATTACTATGAATACTATTAAGATAAATATGAAAACTTTCTTCCTTTATAGATGCTAGTATGAAAAATATTGAAATAGATATCATTACTTTATCTTGGCCAATACTTGGCCAGTTATCTGGGCACCAGGCCCCGAGTTCGCGATACCCAGCACCTATGTCCCATGTTTCGTCATATACATGTTGGAGCGAAAGAAATTCAATGATTTGTTCCTTTCCATACTTAGTCAATTTTATGCCCGTCGTTGCGGGGCCGGCGCTTGCGAACCAAGCTGCTTATCATTACACAATATACATCTTGCACTGAAAAGATCTATGATCTACAATTTCACCGTGGGTTCCTTGTACACATTAACTTCGTTCAAAGTATCTGTTGTTGCTTTCCATCCCTAGCAACTTCACATCCTTCCTAATATACATCAACAATGCTCTTACTAGTGATAAGTGGACACAGTGGTATGAAAGATACCTCTGTGATCTGCAATTCATGCTTTAACATCTTCATCTATATCCTTGCACGACGGATCCAACCGAGCGGTGTTCGTTTCCATACTTAGCCAATTTTATGCCCGCCGCTACAGGGCCGACGCTTGCAAACCAAGATGTTCTTCTGCGAGATACTTAGTTCTTTTTCCCTTCTCTTATTCCCGTATATTATCTACAATTCCACTGCCAACACCTCCATCCTTTTTCCCTTATTTTCTTCCCGTGTATTATGGGACTATAAAATATGGACATGATATTCTATAGAGCATGCACAAATTCCGCATTCCACACCTAGCGACATTTTGGATTGCGGGTTCTCGGGCGGGAAGGCGAGCTCAAAAATGGGCCTCCATTGTTCTGTAGCCTACAAATAGCACCCAAAGTTCCGCAATATACAAATTGACAAGAGAATATGTGGACTGGCAGAGTCAACATTGAACTTCTATTGTTTTGTGTCCTCCAAACAACATTCCTAGTTCCGCGATATAGAAATTGACACACGGAATGCAGAAATGACGGAGTGGAGATTGTCATTGTTTACAGATGCTAGTCCCTGTGAAGTATCTAACAATATCTAAAAATTTATTTAGAATACTAAATTAGCACTTATTAGTGACAACTAGACACAGAGGTACGAAACAGTTGGGATTGCACTCTCTGCAATATACAAATTGACTACCGAACATCGTCCGCTCTTCCGTGTTACAGATTATGCATTCAAATGTTCGGAGCAATACAATTAGAAGGTTCGGACCTCGCCTCCTCTGTGGATACCTTCTCAACCTATTTTGGATCCTGGGTTCACGAAATATGCAGCTCCAGCGTTGGTGGGTTGACATATCTTTATTTCCATCTATATAATAAGACGACGAATCCGACCGACCACTGTTTCTTTTGATACTTGGCCAATTTTATGTCCACAGTTTCCACGTTGGGACCAATTTTAGTTCCATCTATATCCTCGCATGGAAAATTGAACTGGCAGTTGTTGCTTTTCATACCTAGTGACATTTTTTATCACAGGTTCTCAGGTGGGCGAGCTCAAAATTGGCCCTCCATTGTTGCGTGTGTTACAAATAGCACCCAAAATTTTGCGATATACAAATTGACAAGTGGAGTTGCAGACTAGCTGACTCAACATTGCACTTCTATTGTTTTGTGTCCTCCAAATAGTCGTTCAAGTTACGCGATATACAAATTCACACAAGGAATGCAAGGCTGGCGTGGTGGAGATTGCCATTGTTTACAGATACTAATCTCTATCAAGTATTTAATAGAATCTAAAAAATTATTTTCAATACTAAATTAGCTCTTAGTAGTGACAACTGGACACAGGTGCGAAACAGGTGGCATCGCACCCTGCGCAATATACAAATTGACTACTGGGTTCTGACATCGTCCACTCTTCCGTGTTACAAATCATGCATTCAAATGTTCGGAATAATAGAAGTTGAATGTTCTGTACACACGTTCTCACCCTATTTTGGATCCTCCTGTTGTCAGGTTCACTAGCTGTGAAACACTGCCTCAATTGGCATATGGTCCTCCGCAATATACAAATTGACTACCGAGTTCACATCTTGTATTCAAAATTTCTGTGAACTACAATTCCACCACCGACTCCTTTATCCTTTTTCCCTTTTCTTCTTCCCCTATATTATGGCTCTCATTATCTTCATGTATATAATCACACCAGGAATCCGACCGACCGCTATTGCTTTCCATACTTAGGCAATTTTATGTCCACGGTTGTTAGGTTGGCAATCTACAATTCTATCGCAGGATCCTCAAACTCACAAGCTTCACTATACCACGGTTGAAAAATGTCCTTCCTAATATACATTTGCTATGCTCTTACTAATGACTCTTACAAGTGACAATTGCACACAGCAATACGAAACAGTTCGCATCCAGCCATTCGCAACATAGAAATTGACTACCGGGTTCTGACATCGTCCCCTCTTTCGTGTTACAGATTGTGCATTCAAATGTTCCGAATCATACAATTTGACCATCCGGACCTCTGACCCTATTTTGGATCCTCCTGTTGATAGGTTCACGAAATCTCAAATTCTTAGTCAGTGTTTCGGGTTAGCGCATTCGAACTCTGCTGCTTTTTGTTCCCTAGTATACATATTGCACTCAAAATTTCCATTTTTTACATTTCCACCATGGAGACGTTGGTCCTTTTTCCCTTTTCTTCTTCCCTTGTATTATCGCTTTATGGTTATATACATAGTCGCCTTTCTATAAACACAGTTTCCAATGTTGGTGGGTTGAGATATCTTTATCTCCATCTATATAATCACACAACGACTTCGAACGACCGCTATTTCTCTCCATACTTAGCCAATTTTATCACCACGGTTGGCAGGTTATGCGTATTGCACTCAAAAAGTTTCGAGACATACAATTTGACCCTGGTGCCCTCACCTTCAATAGTTGTACCTTGTAACCCTATTTTGTAGCGGTTTTTTTCCCCTACCCGCGACCTCCGTACTTTCTTACTATGCAATTAGAAACCTTTGATGCTAATAGGTAACCATGCAGGAAACGTCAACATTGTCATTAATGGGAAAAAATCTCGAAGAGATATCCCATTATTACACATTAAACCAAGATGTGCGGAGAATTATTTTGTCCCTTCCGATTGTTCATCTCCAACACGCATCGTCATATTGGGCC
Source organism: Picea mariana (assembly GCA_032191745.1). Lineage (NCBI taxonomy): Eukaryota > Viridiplantae > Streptophyta > Pinopsida > Pinales > Pinaceae > Picea > Picea mariana. The sequence continues at coordinate 30,217 of JASDQU010739360.1, read as the reverse complement.
GCTCAAGAAATCTGCAAGGCTTAATCGCTCATTGCAATATCCACCATGTTCACATTTCTATGTATGCAATTAGTAGTTTTTAATGTTAACAACGTGTCATGCAACAACCATCCAAATTGTCATTAATCAACAAAAGTCTTGAGGACATCTCCCATTCACATGCTTTCGACCAAAATTTGCGTAGGGTTATATTAGCCCTTCCAACCTTTCATTTCATTCATCGTCTGGAACAAATAAATGTCCTTGTAGACTTATGGAAGGAGGTCGACATTAGTTTTGTGGAGATATAGTAAATATGTTCGTAGAAGAGGACCAGAGGTTCCAGTGGTCCAGGGCATACTTTTACTATTCATCTCGTTCCGCCCATAACGAAGTGATTTGGACCTCTGGAATTGCTCATGCAGGTTGCGTCCCTGAGGTTTTTTATTGTAAGGAGGTGGTCGCTTGGTGTGCCAAAAAATATATTCCAGACCAAAAAAGTATTCCACTGCATGATCATTCTTCTGTTTCTTTGTCACCTCAGGTCTTCCGCGAGATGTTAAAATTGTCGAAACCATCATTAACGTTCAGAGGAAAAGACTGCAAGAAGTTTCTAGAAAAACATCATAATGGGTTGGACATCTTAGTCGACTTCCTCGAAGACCTGACAACAGCTCCTGAAGATATCACAAGTCTCCAGGTAAGTTCCTTTAGAAATCCATTCTGGTAAATTGCTTGGTTGTTTACAAGAATAACGAGACATGCATCCACAACAAGCATTTCCCAAATAATTATTTATATTTTGTATTTCACATTCAAGGAACAATACATTTTCGATTGGGGAAAGCTAATCTCCATTGAACTTTGTTCCCAGTTTTCATGACTCAAAGGATTGAATAAATTTTATATGTCATCCTACTTGATTTTCGCAATTGTGTATTGCTGCCCTTTTCCAAAACTTTCTCTTTCCAAGAAAATAAATTGTGGATTCGACCCAGTGACATTCTAGCACGACGCCCCGTGGAGACACAAGGCCTCCCATTGTTTTTATGAAGTTTTTAATGTCTTTGTCTCAGTTTTCAAAGATTCACTGTTAGGCAAGGATGCTCTGCAGATGTCTGCCCATGCAAGTAAGTTTTTGAACAAGAAGGGCATACTTGAGCAAGAGGAAAATCACAGTCTCCTCATGGTCTTTGGCTCTAAGGAAAATCTTGCCTTCCTTCCATGCCACATCATAGACAAGATGTTTTTTCAAGAAATAGCAAGGCAATACAACCATTGGTTGCATTTTTTCCATGACAAGAAAAAAAAATAGTTCATTCCTCTGCCCTAGAAAGTCAGAGACTTCGTGTGCAGAAGCATCAACAAGATTGATGAGTTTGCCACCCATTTCATGAAATTGAACCTAACATACGCTAAAAGGTTAAAAGGGTTCGACCCCAATGGCATTTTTGGAGAACATTTACTGGGTGTTGGATTTAACACCTCTTTTATCCATAGACACATGACCCAAGACAGGGACAGTGTCGACAACAATCCTACTTCTACCCATTATGACACAGAGACATTGCAAAGCGTAACTGAATTGTACAGACAACATGGTAAAGTATCCAGTTGGAAGAGTACCCAATCCCCCGCTAGCACTCCCAAGAGCATGACATCACGGAGCATCGCTTCGACGATCCATCCCAATAAGAAAGCAACCCAGAAATATTTGAACAAAGGAGGAGATAAGAACCCTCCTCGCATAAATATTGATAGTTCTCACAAAATTCCACTAACGAAGAAGAGAAAAAACAATGCAGGCTAGGCAGAGGAACCCGAAATTGAAAGTGGAAAATTGCAAATTCAAATTGAAGTTGAGCAGATGCAAAAAACTGGGTCGTCTGCGGTGGAAATATCTGAGACCAAATTTTTTGACATAGATGAATCCTTCGTAATCTAGAGCGCTATGTTTGACAGCCAATCTAAAAGTATGGTCATTGAAAAGGGAGATGTAATAAACAGGAAAGGCAAATCTTGAACAGAGATTGACTTTAGCGAAATGACCCCATCCAAAATCTGTTCATTTCACCAAGTAACCGGTGACGTTCTTCGTGATTCCATTGGAGGAATGGAGATGGATTATGCCAATCTGAAACACCGCCTCAACGAATTTGAACAGGCTTTCATTGCAACACCAGAATTTGCCAGTCCTTTGGCAAAAATCGTGCCTTCTACCATTGCAGCGAAGATGAAAGTATCCTCTACCCTCCTTGCATGCTCCAGAGCCCTTGTAGAGAACAACATCAACAAAAGAATGTAGCTAGTTACTGAATCCTGGGAAACATCACAAAATTTAATTTCCTTCAGAAAGAAGGCCAATGATTTGCTGGAACATTTGGAGGCGAATTTAAAAAATGAATATCTTTTCTATCATGAGGTGCTAGACCCTTTTTCCAACTATGTCATGAACACATTGGAACTAAAAAGAAGACAAGAGAAACTCCCCTCCCCAAAACGCACTAAAAAAGTAAAAGCATGCTGGCAAATTTTTTTTGAAAACCTGCAGCTCATTGTCAAATCATGTAAACAAGTCATATCAAAAAAAGAAGATTTATTCACAAGCCTACTCTAGATGGACTTATCCAGAACTACCAACGAGGTTCAATATCCAAACTTAATTCTCAAATCCTTGTCGGTCACCAAAGAAGCGTTCCAGGAACAAGTTGATATTTTAAAGGGGTTGTCTTTCGAAAAGTTTTACAACATACTTGAACATCGTCTAGATGAGCATGAGCGTTGGGTACTAGTCTATTCCTCACACAATGAAAAAATTGAACAGAGTTTGCATAGTATTTCAATGGATCTAAGGAAATTAGAAAACGACCTTTACGACATAGAGATCCGGGATGAAATCAACACAGCCCCCATGAAAAACAACATCGAAGAATGGTTCCAACACAGAATGGAAAGCCTCATCCAGGAAGGGAAACAACCGGTCAACAGGACTCCACTGCCCATCGACAACAGCAACAAAAACGCATCGGCTTCATAGAAAGTCTATACTGCCATCTTGTTTTGTTTATCATTCCAGTTTAAGTCTATGCTATCATCTTTTTTTCTTTATCAATCCACTTATGTCCTCTTTAAATAGAAAATTGTAACCAAAGACTCATAAGTTCCATTTTCTTCTTTTCAAGTCTTCCTCTATATCGTCGCACACTTCTTTCGATGTTCCTAATTCTTGTACTTATTTCTTTCTATGGTCCACGGGAGCCCCAATCCCAGTCTATATGACAAACACATTTAAATTTCCAGAAACATGTAATAGACATTATTAATATTTGTTAAATTTCAAAGAAAACTGATTCGACAATGTCCTTATTCTATACTAAACTTTGGGTTTCCAGGAACCTTCTTCTTTGTTCCAAAGAAAACTAATTTGTATATGCTACATTTCTTATCTCCTATTGTATGCTAATTATTGGGTCTTCAACGACGTTGATGGTTTAAATGTTGATGTAATTTCCTGATATATGTAACAACTATTATTTATTTTATAATATGTTTCTATAGTTCGCAAGCCTGCTTGTCAATTTATATATCACGAAACTGTCGATGGTTTTTGTAGGGAACGGAACAACAGAGTCCCATTTTTGAAACCGCCAGCCTGACAACTCGCGATCCAAAGACTTGCTAAGTATGGAATGAGTACTCCGTCCATGCTCTATAAAACATGTGCAAAGAAAACTAATTCGGCAATGCTATATCTTTTTTGTCCAAAAAAAGCCTTAGTTTTAAAGCAAAGTAATATAGTCCGCAACTCTGCCTCTCATTTTGTATATTGCAGAACAGTCAGTACTATTTGTAGGCCACGGAACATCAAAGGCCAAATTTTCAGCCCGCCAGCCCCAGAACCCGCGATCCATAAACTGGCTCCGTATGCAAAGAGGGCTACAAATTTTGTATCTATAAAACTAAATATCTACTTTATACAAATACATATTTCGTATGTATAATTTATTTACTAAATATCTACTTTATACAAATACATATTTCGTGTGTATAATTTATTTACTGAATATCTACTTTATACAAATACATATTTTATATGTATAATTTATTTATTTCTGATGACTTTCTATGCCCTTGTTTTAAAAATAACCAATTCGGTAATGCAAATATTTTTGTGTCCAACAACCATTCAAATATTGATAATTTTTGAAAATTTTTCATGAAGAACTACTTCGGGAATACTATGTTCTGCATGCAAACCACATGTATTTCAACTTTCTAGCCATGTGCCTGTAAGTTTCTGTAAAACAATCTTATGAGCTGCAATTTTTAGAGAAAATGGATGTTGATATAGAGGAATGGATGATTGATATTTGGAATTGGCCCATTAAATTATTTTTTTGGTTGATGCCCTTTCACAAGAGATGTCTCTAATTATCTTTTAAAAGTTCTTAAGGTTTAGAGAACAACCTTTATGTCTTCTTAAGGTATGTAATGGAGTTTTACAAGACTCGAGTGAATATAACAAAACTTTTGTTGTCCATTCACAAAGAGTAGTTAGTCCTCCTCTGCTGGAAGGGAATTTGGTTGTGCTAAAATGTCCAGAGGGGGGTATATATAGTATTAAAATGAATTGTGGTACTGGAACAAATACTAGAGAGGAACTTTTGGCACTTTGGAGTCTTATGCTTTTTGTTCTACATAAACAGGTTAATTGTGATTGGAGATTCCAAAGGTAATTCTTGATTGGTTTTCATACAAAAATAATTTGGAGGGGATTTCTTTACAACCTTGGATGACCAGATTTCGACATATAAGTGAAAGCTTCTAGAATTTAAAAATTCAACACATCTACAGGGAATTCAATAGGGAAGCAGATAAGCTTTCAAAGTATGTTTTTCTTATAGAGGAAAGCTATTTATATTTTTCCAAAAGAATGGGAGATCAAGTTGAAAGTTTAGAAAGAATGTAATTATAAACTCAAAGTTCAAAAGAATGGGAGATCAAGTTGAAAGTTTAGAAAGAATGTAATTATAAACTCAAAGTTCCTAATTAAGTGATGATTGACCAATCTAATAGAACAATAAAGTTTTTGATTTTTTATTTATTTTGGAAAAAAAAATTATGATAATATAATAGAGAATAGAGAAATCTGTTTTGTAAAATAACATTAAGGTTATCACTATATGAGAAGAAGAATTTTGTAAAATTTATTTTATATTTCTAATATAAGATATAATAAGGTTATCAATATATGAGAAGAAGAATTTTGTAAAATTTATTTTATATGTATATTTTTAGAAAAAAACTACTCCAATGTACAAACCCTACAA